>WMED01028342.1:156-10467 GCA_019650415.1 Pipa parva | reverse complement strand
GGGCGCCGGGGGGGGCGCCTAGGGCGCCAATAGAGCCAAAGCCGGCTCTGGATGCGAAGGTTGAAGAACTGAGGAAATCTTGAAAGAGGAGTGGATTGGTCGCAGCTGGTGGCGGAAAGGAAGATGCCTGCCGGATATTAGCATCTCAAGGGGTCAGATGAGCAGGCGCATAGTGCGCAGTAAGGGGCATGTGCCCAAGTTGGGGGTGTATACCGGTTACCCCGCTAACAATTGCCACGTCCTTAAAAGGATGGAATGAAGGCATAAGGGGCAGCCATGGTTCAAGGTGTTAAATTGATGTGGGCAGGTATCATGTTAATTTATGGTAAAAGTTGTTTGTAAATAAGTTAATTAAAGAAGCTGCCTATTTATACCCATCTCTCGTGTGTGTGTGTGTGTGTGTGTGTAAGGGTATGAGTAAAGTGGAGATGACAGTGCACACTATGGGGTCAAATAGATTTCCTTTAAAGTAAATGCTAAATAAAACATAGTTCATCTATGAAACATATTTGTAGGTAAATGTATGTATTTGTATGTTAGTACATGTATATTTTTATTTATAACGTGCCGCTAGGTTAAATAGCACAGCATAGTATATTTTTAAATACATCACTACATACTGATACAATAAAGAATATTTTACATTGTATTTCTTGGATCTCTGGTTCCAACCAGATCATGTATGTTGAGGCCCCTGTATGTGTCTAACCCTTTTTTGTGGGATAGAAAGGGTCTTACCTTCAAAAGCACATTAAGTGCAAGGGAGAATAGGTTGGTTAAATATCTGTGGTAATAGCTGATAGGATACATCAGTTTTTTTTAAAAAAGGAAATATATTTCTAGCTTCAGACGTGGCAAAATCTTTTAATAGGCCAACAAAGTAAATCAGAAAATTAATCAAAAGTTATAGCGCATTATAGGATTGCATAGGCGTCTTCAACTTATGTTACCTTAAAATCATATGCAGTATAACATCAAGCATCATTCTATATTAGTCCGTTAAAAGTTCTCTTCAACAGTTCAGTGTCTTCAAACACTTTGGGTTTAATAGTTTGTGAGACCTTCAAAAGGATGTGAACATATATCAAATTATTACTCCTCTGTGTTGCTGATGTTATCTGTTTTTAAGTTCTCCTGGCTATGCCATACTAAACAGTCAGATACCGTCAGTCGTTTAGGAGACAGAGCTCGATGCAGTGAAGGTCCTGATGTCAAGGGGCCACCAATTTTTTGTTTACTTGTGTTGAACTTCTTTGTTGACTCATCAGTGACTGTATTTTTAACATTATCTATGGAGAAACTTGGCTTAGGATGCTGATAGCATGACAGTTGACTGTAGGTTGTTTCTCCAGAACATGGGGTAGGTGTTATCTGATGGAAACCAGTCACATAAAGCTGTGGAATCTTCCCTGCTCTACTTCTATTCTCCCCAAAGTCAATCCGATAGGTGCTGGTGAGTGGCCTTTGCCATCTTAATTCCTCTTCCAGGGGTGCCCAGCGGAAGATATTATAGGAGTCCCTAGCTTTGAGTATTTTCCGCTTCCCCATGCCCTTAATGAGAAACAAATACAATGTCACTAGACATATTCTTCAGTTACATTATATTTACAGTAAATGAACCACCCATGTGTGAAAATAGTTTCTTTTCTAAAGTTGAATGCAATCATTATAGTAATTATCAACTCATCTCCTGAGCAATTTCCAAGAAGCAGCTATTTCCCTATCCCACTTATTATATTTATATGCCTAAACGAAACACCATAGTGTTTGTTACATCAGTTAAAGCTCATTATTCAATAAATACATTTGGAAGAGTAAAATATTATTGTGGGGTTTTTTTGTTTTTTTTTGGCATATACTGTAGAAAGGCAGGCTTTTTTCAGTATGTGATATAATGGAACCTAATGCATTATTACTAGGATTATATTAATTCAAAGATAATTGGGAGCTTGGTTGCTGCTAGAAGTTTAAATTTATTCCAGTTAAATGTCACAAAAAAAATGTGTAGTTTAAAGTGTCTTTAAGGAAAGGCAGAAACACATTCAGTATTGATTTCGTTTTGAAAAGAGGAATCTACATTGAAACAACCATGGCTGGTTTAAACCCAATACAGCTACTATGGTTTTATTATAAAATATACAAAAATATTTAAGGGGCTATTCACTAAAGTCCGAATTGTTGCGTATAGGTGCGAATTCGCCAGAGAAAAGCACAACAAATGCACGCTTGATAGTGCATTAAATGTGATAATTGACCTTGTCTACTCCTGAGGAAGCAGCAAGTGAAACACGTATAGTGGAGAGGACTGTTACCGGACCACTGGGCACCTCATTACAGAGCGACCTCTATTCTTTGTTTCCTGCGCCGGACTTTTACTGACAGCCTTGTGCTGCTTTTACATGTGTTTGACTCACACATGTTTGTGAGTATTTCTTAATGCACTATCAACCGTGCATTTGTTGTGCTTTTCTCACAACCAGGTCTTTTTTGGAAATTTCATCGGAGTTGAGAAGCGGACTCCTTGGAGAAAGCAGCAACAAGGATTTTTCTAACACTATTTGGACACTAATTTCCATTTATTGAGAGCGCTGCAGTGTGTGTTTTGCTTTTTCAGTCGCAATAGGCTGCTACTGTCGCAGTCGCATCTTTATCATGATAATATTGTCGCAGGAGCGACTTTATTATGGGAAAATTGTCGCAATCTTAACATTAAAAATTGTCGCAACTTTACAATGGGGAAATTGTCACAGATTTGCTATGGAAATCCGCTGTTTGTGAATTCGACAGTTGAATTTGCATCTTAGTGAATAACCCCCTTAATCCCTTCAAAAGGCAATGACTATAATTTCAGGGGGAACATGTTTATATAATTGGTAACTTACTTGGGCTTGATGGGCACCACTGCAGACTTTTGTACCCGACTGCTCATCCCAAATTCTTACTTACTTGGACCTTTCCAGTGCAATACCCCCCAAAGAGAGAAAATAAGCCTGCATTTGGAAGCTGATATGCTGGACTGGATGACTGCAATGGCAGTGGTGCAGCATGACCAGGAAGTGGTATATTTTTTTTGTATTTGTTAATTTTTATATAGTGCTACTATATTACACAGTGCTTCACAGAGGTTCTTCATTCACTTCAGTCCCTGCTCCATGGAGCTTACGATCTAGTTTCCCGATTCAGTCACATGCGTACGTATGTTTTTTTGGATTGTGGGAGGAAACCCACGCAAGTGCAGGAAGAACATACCAACTCCATGCAGATGAAGTTCAGAGTGGAAATGGACTCAGAACCCAGCGCTAACTACTGAGCCACCGCATTGCCCATACGTAATTAATTCTACCAGTATAGGGGAATATTCTCTGCAGCAGGGATATGGGACCTGCTTCTCTAAAATTATGGTGCTGCTGGGAGGGGATAAATTTGGTGCAGCATGCCATTCTTTTCATCATACAGCCCTGCTAATCCAGTATTGCTACACAGCAATGCATTTATAGTCCTATGAATGAGGGGAAAAAACATATATACCCTGTTGCTCCTAAAATAAGACATTAACCAAAAATAAGACCTAGTGCAATTTTTTCCAAGCTTAGAAATACAAGACCTCCCCTGAAAATAAGAGCTAGCTGTGGTAATGTACTGGAAATATACCATACCAGTACCGTGCCCCTAAAATAAGACATTCCCCAAAAATAAGACCTAGTGCATCTTTAGGAGCAAAAATTAATAAAAGACACCATCTTATTTTCAGGGAAGCTCGGTATATATATATATATATATATATATATATATATATATATATATAGTTAGATATATAGATATATACACACACACGCACACACATTTTTTTCATTCATTAGTCTTTGAAAATGTAACAATGCCTTGTTGGGGGATTATCTAAAAATATCACAGTAAAAGCTAAACTCAGATCACTTGTGCCACTGGGTCTGAGGTAGTTAGACAATGTTATACTGTCATATATGTACCTTTTCATGGTATTCTGGTAGAATATGTTGATCTACCAGATTCCGAATGAAATTCTAAGCAAAATATTTTTAAATGTTATCAGATTTGATGTGTCCTTAGGCTTCCTGAAAGCAATGTCACTTACAAGTATCTCAGCATGTTATGCTATCAATTTATTTCAAAGTTCAATGCTGCGTGAGTGAGAAGTTTTCTTTATTTTGCTCTTGGTAAACACTGTACTGACAAAAATCCCAATAAATATACAATAAGCACTTACTTGTTCAAAAACGTAAACAGAGCTGGGAAAAATATGTCGATTATCATGTCTGGAAAATATATGTTTTGCTGAATGCATCTGAAATATAAGACACAAACATATCATAATAAAATTAAAAATAATTAATAATAATGCTAGCAGCAAATAAAAACATTTTTGCATTGATGAATAATTAGTTATCTTTCTCAAGTTGTAGTCTATTGAAATAAAGCTGGTCATGCTATTAGCAGATGCGCGGTCAAGGATATAAGCTTAATTTCTGTTTATTTAAAAGGTTGCTGGGAAATGAAAATTGTCATTTGGATTAGAGTGGCAGTTATTCCAGTGCAGCATTTGTAAAAATGTTATCTTTAAAGGAGTACTAAAGGCTCCTTGCTTCTAGGGATGATTATTATGAGGGGAGGGGAGAAATACTTACCTATTGATCTTTTATCCTCCAGCGCTGCCTCCTGCTGGCACTAGCATGCAGTTTCTTCTGCTCTTGATAAGCGCTACAATCCTCTTCACTTCCTGTTCCTGTGCTTTATTCACTGAAACACACAGGAACAAGAAGTGAAGAGAATCACATTGCTTTACAGAAGCCCAAGAAATTGGTAAGTTACATAGGGAAAGGGGCAGCGCTAGAGTATAAAAGACTTAATCTGTAACTATTTTCCAACCCCGTCTTAAGATTCACCCCTAAAAGTAAGGAACAAACCTTTCGTACTCCTTTAACATGGGAAGCCCTGAGAATGGCTTAGGTTCATTATATATTGAATTATCCAGAATTTGCAGTCAGAGGAACAGCTTGAACCCAATAAGCAACAAGAGTTAGTGATTGATCATCCAAACTATAATATTGTGAAGATACTGATACACAAAACATTGACACTGAGCAGAATACAGTTCTAGATAGTCCAGCCCATGTATGTTTGGAATTAAAACAATATACCAGAGGAATACTGTCAGATGGCTCTTGGGAATATATCTGATTGATTTTTACATTTATTATTTAAAACTCTGAAGTTTTCTGCACATTTTCCCCTGTAATTTTAATTTATTTAAAGTTTAAGGCCTCATTCATATTTATACTTGAAAACTTGCTTCACCTGTGTTTTTTTTTGGCAAATGGTGGGTCAATGGAGGAATCCAAGGAGTACTCTAGGGGTAGTTATTTGTAGCCCTGGTGAACATTTACATATTGTCACATTCAATGTTCATGTTCTACTAATGTTTATATGCTACAGACTCCATTTGGTGTGTTTGGAGCTCCCTCTTGTGAATGAATATATTGTGACACTTTGTTGTCATGTGACTTTTTAACAGGCAATGCTACAAACTCTCTAAGTTTTGATGTAAGTGAATTAAGTCCACCTAGGTAATATAAGGCTGTGTAGGAGGTGGGTCCTGGTATTTTACCACATGGTGCTGCAACAGCAGAATCTCTATCCTCTTGGTTGGGATCCTGGAAAAAATTCTACAAAGGGAACTTGCTGCAGGCTAACTTACATTTTAGCTTACCTCAGATAGTGAGAGTATTCAGCCTAGGTTATCTACGTGGGTAGCCCAGTACCCCAAAAGGATTGCAGTGGGCCTGGTGTACCCAGCTTAGGGATTCACAGTGGTAGGCACAGGGACCAGGAATTAAAGGAGAAGACTACCCTGTAAAGGAGAAGACTACCCTGAGAGGTCCATCCAGTGAAGGGAGCTACCAGAACACCCTTCTATGATTCACATGCTGATTTACTTGTTGTTTATATAGGGTAACTATGAAACTCTGTGTTTGTCATCTTTAAGTGTGATGCCCAAGATCTAATTGCAACAGCTGTAGAATATTCTACTCTATATTTTGCCTTTAATAAATTTTCGTTCAGTAAATGTTCTATGTCTATTTAAAAAGACAAGAACCTAAGGTGCCCTGTTATTTAATGGATAAGAGCACCACACATATCAAATACTGTGTTGCTGCATGTGTTACCCATCCATCTAATAAGTGAGACCTTCCCCCTAAGGTCTGTGTTGCTGCTAGCCTGGGTATGAAATGCTAATGTTGAGGTATTGACAGCATATTAACTATGGTGTTACATATTCATCAAAGTCCAAATAGTTGTGTGAAGGTACAAATCCATGTCCATTCATCACTTCTCCAACTCTGCTTATTCATCAAACTCTGTGATGTGGTGAATTCATGACCAACTCAACACTTCACGATGATCTCAAAATTACAACCCTTTTCACATCACTTTGCGTGCACATGCAAACAACGTTTGGCTATCAACTATCAACCAACAGAGTGTGTTGAAGTGGCCAAATTGCATTAGGATATTGCTCTGAATTTGCCAGTTTTATTTTGCCAGATCAAAGTGGTTAAGTAGGGAGCTGATGGCAGAGTCTCTGTTTGGTGTAAGGTGACTGTACAAGCAATAAAAAAATATAAAAACAAATTTGGGGCTTATTCATAAAAGTGAGAATTTGACCGCTGAGTGTTGTCACAAGTTCTCTACTCCTTATTCACTATGTGGCAGATTCCTATGGTAAAAAAGCCAAAGGTGCTGGACACAGTTTATTGCTTAGCGCAGCTTAATCAGTCAGACTGCTATCAACCCCCTAATTCAGGGAACGGCAACCTTTTTGGCTGAGAGAGCCATGTAGTGTAGCTCTGCTCAGCCCTTTCGAATCCGTAGCCGCTGACGTCATATGTGACGTCAGCTTTGTCTCTACAGCGCTTGCCTACGGTGCAAGGGACGAGCACCACTCGTTAGTCAAAGAGCCAGATGTAGCCAACAAAAGAGCCACATCTGGCTCAAGAGCCATAGGTTGCCGACCCCTGCCCTTATTCAACACTTTGATCTGGTGAAGGGAAATGGGCAAATTCAACAAAATACACCTTGCTGAATCTGCTCCTGAATAGTGTAATTATCTGTTTGCATGCACGCGAAGTGATTTGAAGAGCTATGTAAGTTCATGACAGTCTTAAGAGTCCAAACTGGTTGCAAATTCTCCACCTTAACGTTTGATTATTTGAAAATTGTTAAGTGGTTTATGGATGTGAATTCTGACCTTTAGGCAACTGTTTGACTATCATAAATGCCATGTTGTCTCTTTGGGCTTAATTACTTGTAATTAAGGTGATTATAATATAGCAACAATAGTGGTGTCTAAAATATGGTGAAAATGTTTCCTTATAATAAATCCTGTCTATTTATAATATAAAGATACAGTTATAGTACCAGTTTCTCCACTGAATGAACATTGTTTCCAGGTATGTTCATCCTGGTGTTTTTAATGCCTTTGGAATTATCCAATCACAATGCATTTAAGATGCACACACCCCCCCCCCCAGATTTTTTTAACTCGGACAAATGATGGACAGAAAGGGAAAGAATAGTGTATTATGTGTGGATGTGAGTGTGGAAAACATAGAAAGCATTTGAAACAGACTGGATAAAATGCATACAAACTGCTAGGCAACTGAAACCATTTCTTCATTTGGTGTGTTTACTAAAATCTAAAAAAAAAAAAATAGATGTTTTTATAAAAGGCTGAGCAAATTTTTCCATCCAAAGCCCTGTTTATTGGGTTCTTGTTTAACGCAGGTGTATATTGTTACTTTAACAGAAACACATGAAACTTTCCACGCCATTAGATACACTAGCAGTTAATTCATAAAGAAATTGCGCCGCAACACTCCCAATCCGCAGAAGGAATTTACATGACAGGCGAGAGAAAATGAAATTTACATTGTAGTGACCTGCACGGTTTGCCAAACACATGAAAACTGACTGACAAAGCTTACCTGTCACATGCAATTTGCCCAATTACCTCTGCAATTTGCAGGCATATTTGTGCTTACAGAGCATAAACAAGTTAACTCTCCGAGGGTAGACATTCCCACAGTACATGATACCACAATGCCTACAGTTTAAACTTCCAACACTTGTTATTCATGGGTGTCCGCAGGGGGCACTCCCCCCCCAGATGGCCACAAGCCCACACCTTTGGTGGGCAAGAGGGGCACATCAGGAGTTATCCTGGTCTTATATGTCCCGATGCGCCACATGACCATGACATCATGGGGCACATATCCGCCCCATTTATAAAAAGAGTTCTGAGGACACCCATATTGCTATTCATACAGATATAGGTTTCATATTCTCTGCAGGCACATAAACTATCATGTTAAAATAGCAATATGTAGTTTCATTTTAAAGTAATAGAGTGAGTAAAAAAAATAATGTGGTATTTTATTAATGGCAATGCTGCCCTTTTTGCTGCAGTTTTACAACGTGGTTAAAATTGCGACCATAATCAAGAAAAAGTTGGCTACTGTGGTAAATAGGTGTGTCATTGCATATTGTTATGAGTGGTAATCTGAAAAAGTAAATAAGGGCATATTTTCCCACTGTTTACTGCTCACACCAAGGGAGTAATTCACCAAACAGCAAACTTACCCTCCAGATCCTTCGCATCAGTACGCATACCCGGTTATGCGCTCACTGATGTACTGCACGTGGACATCAGTGAATGCTTTAAAGGGATTCCAGTCTTGTGAGGTGTCACGAGTAGAGCCTCGCAGAGACTGGAATCCCTTTAAAGCATTCGCTGATGTCCTCGTGCAGGACATCAGTGAGCGCATAACCGGGTATGCGTACTGATGCGAAGGATCCAGGGGTAAGTTTGCTGTTTGGTGAATTACCCCCCAATACACAAAGCAGTTATACATGGTGGGCTGTTCACCACAATGACATGCTTTTTTTAAGTCTAAGGTTGTTTGCTTAGGAAACTCAGAGTCTCTGAGTTAAACCCCGCAAGTTCCCACTTCTGATGTTCACTTTTGCAAAACTATCTCTATCTGATTATGGGAGGAAAAGCCCCAAGCAAGCATTCTTCTCTCGCCTGCATGGGAATCATTCCCTCCATGCTGTTGGCAGCCTTACTATTCTATAGATCCAATACTGGATTGATTTATTATTTCTAAACCAGAGCTGCCAACAAAAATCATAGGTCTCTTGACAAATGGGTCAAACCACTTTTGCTGCATACTGTTCAGTACTTATTAGCTCATCATTCACACTGATCACTGGTCAGCAAGTGACCCCTGGAAGGCTACCAGTCCATTGCCTTCTGAAGCATGAAGTGTGCACTAGGTCCCCCTCTATTGCATCAGGACTTTAGGATTACTCCTGATGCATCATGTGACAGTGACATCATTACGTCACTCCCCCCACACACACACACATCTTACTTTTTGTTCGGCGGACACTCAAGTTAGTCAATACTCACAACCCCAGTTGGAATATACAATGAACAGTAGCCCAAGGGCTTCCAATAGAAATCTTGAGGGAGTAAGTTAAATTCAGGCCATGAACTCTGGGTACTGACTAGATGCTTAATGCTCAGTTAGCAACAATTTTGGCTTATGTTTTAAGTGGCTCAGGCAGGATTCTCTAAGGTGACTGACTGAATCCCTCTGGGTTGTTAAATTGGCTTATCTAATAACAGAGCCCCCTGCAAACCACTGCATTACCCTTGTCCTTGTTGAAAAGGCATTCACCTTTCATCACACAAAGGAATTCAAGCATATTTCCTTTTTTTTGTTTGTTTTTTTAAGGGCAACTTATTTTTAAGCAAGGTTTATAAAACAAGTCACATGGTTTTCCTCAATTAAATAAGCAGAGAAAGTTCCAGGATGCTACAGTTAATGATGACAGATAGAATCATTAATTTAGAGAGCTGATACACCTTAAGCCAGGAAAAAATGTTACTTTGTGCAGACTACAGCAAAAGTGCTATTATCCTTAATGCCAGGTAATTGTCCTTTTCACTGTTACTGTGTGGTAGAGTCGAAAATAAAGTTGCCTAGGAATGAAATGTACATATGTATGTATGGATACAGTAACCACAGCCCTAATTACTTCACAACAATAGATTGTGAGTTTCACCTGCTAATACTGGGCTGTCAAACTTCTATTTAAGATTAAAGTAACGTGAAAAGATCCAACTCAAATGTGAACTTACAGTGAGATTGTTTAAAGCAGGGCAGGGACAAGGTTTAATTCTGCCCAAGGCGACAATGCCAAAATGCGACC
>WMED01028341.1:0-10468 GCA_019650415.1 Pipa parva | reverse complement strand
ACAGATGTCTCACAGAACTGTGCTTCAGTTGCAAAAAGACCCTCACTCCTCTCCAAAGATAGCTGCTGCCACTCTCTCTCCTCCTCTTCCTAAACAGGAACTCCACATCAAAACTTTAGGAGCATATATCCTTTTTCCTTTTCCTATGATCTCGTAACAGTGACCTCTTGTGGTCAAACAATAAAATGTCAGGTGATGAAAGCACAAAGTTAATTACAGCAACAAGTGAATTCATTACACAAGGGCTGTTTCACCCTCTTACAGCCACACAAACGTTGAACTTTATTAACCAGAAAATGAATCTTCACACATCTCTCAAAAATAGAATTGGATCCAACAAGTCATGAATTATATACAACATAACCGGTTACTGTGCCTTTAAGTTACATTGCTGCTGAAGTGCTTTGTCCTGTCCATGGGAAACTTGTCTTTAGTGAAGAATGTGAATTATGAAATAGAAATCTCATCTTAAGGCTGTTTATCTTCCTCTCCTGCGGTTCTCCCTTATCCCTTAGGGCAGCGGTTCTCAACCTTTTTCCTCCGGCGACCCCCGGCGCTGACGTCAACGCGCTGCACGTGATGACGTTTCGGCCGAACGTCATCACGTACGAGCGTCACGTGGTGATGTTTAAGGCCGACGTCACCCTGCAGGAACCCTTATAAGAATGGTTCCTGCGGGCATTTCCGGGTACCGGAGCAGTTCTCGACCCCAGTGGGACGGCCTCGCGACCCCCAGGTTGAGAACCGCTGCCTTAGGGATAAGACAAAAATTATTCAGCTACATGGTGGATGCTACTTCACAATACTGTTCCCACAAGTGAACCTCCTATTTCCTGTGAGGGAGATTTATATAGACTCCTATAGGATCCACCCCCATCACACCACTTTTTGGATGGAAAAACCTAATAAACAACTTATTTTCAAATGTACTGATTTATTTCCACCACTAGAGGTCTCTCTTGGATTACAAATGAGTTTTAGAGTTCTAAAAAAAAATATAAGCAGAGGTTAAAGGGGAAATATACTTAAATAACTTTAGTAGTGTCCGGTTCCGGTACACTACAATGTGGTCGGGAGAAGTGCGCTCCTCCCCCTTTGCATCTCACTAAAAAAATAGTTGACGTTTGAAAGTCAGATAAGAAAGCAAATAGAAATAACTGTTGTGTTTGAATGCAGACATCTTTACAGTGGACATTATGCTGGTGGTAATGTAAACTTACTAAAGTTCTATACTGCACATAGTCTGTATTATTGAGCATGAATATGGATATGTCTAGCAGGCTCTGAGCTACATGGATAGAGGCACTTTATATAACTGTATCTTAAGGATATGTAGTATTACATGTGGCCAGAGCTTATAGACCTATTCTGCTGTTTAAATTAGGCACCCGGTGGCTTAACGATTCGCATTCAATTATATTAGAAGGTGCTGTATGTGTGGCACAAACAATTAAAGGAGCGCTAAAAACTCTTAATAAAGTACACTGTGTTATCAATGTTAATAGCTGACAAGTTTATATACACGCAACATAATTAAATAAATATGACTGGTACTATAAGGGGCATATTTGCCAAACTCTGTAAATAAAATGGTTGTCCTAATTCCATTGCTTAGTCATATCGCTTAACCGTTTACGCCTATTTCATTTTTCAAATGAATCCAATGGTTCTGCCAGAAAAAACGGATGGTACCAAAAAGAAAAAAAAAATGCAATAAGATTAATCAAAGTAATTCTAACAGTAAAATGAGTTGAAAACAAAATAAATTGTGTACATTTCTGATTTAAAGGGTTTTTCTCATTCTTCTGCTCGATCGTTTTCACCCTGGGACAGTAGGAGAGTGACCAGCTTGATATATTTAATACAGAACATTAAAATGTCTCCTGACCGATCTGTTTACCCCTACTGGGCTTTCTTAATAACATAACTGCACCATTACAGTAAAATCATGATTAATAAAGGAATTCTTCTGGTGTAAATTCTCTGCAGACCAATCCATAGTCAGGGATCTAGTTCCATAATATTATTCATATTGTGGGAAAAAACATATCAGTGTTTGCTTTGTTAAGAAATAAGATGGCAGCATTAAATATTTCATGTACAGCTTCATTCATGTGCTGTAAGATGTGGACTCATTTAATTCCATAGGGCTGCCACTGTGACTGGTACTTGAAATGGCTAAATCCTCATGTACCAGGGCTCGTTTTCATATGCCTCAATATTTACATAAAAGATACCCCTGGAATGAGAGGAGATAAGGAATGAAGGGGGTGACTGGTATATGTTGCTGATGAGAAAAGGAAATGGGAAAGGCTCCTAGGGGGCAGTAGGGATAGGAAGGAGCAGCATACAGCGCACACAGCAGAGAATAATCCCTTTTTTCATATTGCAGACTACCTGACTTTGTTTTTTTTTGGTAATGTCACTGGAATACTTGATGGACAAGATTCAGAGGGCTACAGTTGCAACAGGGATCCAATGGTTAGCGCAGCAGAACTTTGGCTGTGGAGGACACGGCGTGGCAAAAAGCAGGCCCATACGTGCTGGCTGGCCTGTTGTCTTGGTGCATGGTGAAGGGAATGGATGACATGTACAACTCCTGTAGCAACTTGCAGACCCACTTCAGCTGAGGGGTCTGCTGGACCTGTTGGTGGGTGCTCCCTAGTCAGGGGGTAGATATGGGGGGGGGGTTGTTGGTGATGCTAATGCAGTGGGGGGGATTTTTGGAGTCCAAAAGGAGGCTACTAACACAATGGGCTAGCACGGCTACTGGCGGCTTGCCCCACAGCCCAGATATGCAATAGGTTTAGTATAGAGGAGGATGTCTGTACCTAGCCAGATCTCAGGGGCTCAGGTAACTGAGAGAGCTGGGGTGGTAGGCTCACCTGTCTTTCCTAGCACCATCTGCCTCAGTGGTGGAGTTGATTGTGGTTAGCACTGCAGCCTGTGGGCCACCTAGCTACAGGCATGTCAATAAAGGTTGTGGGCACAGCCTTGGGGGGGGGTCTTATTTCTCTACAGCTGGTCCTTTGGGGGAGCATTGAACAACTGTGATTAAGTCAACTCATAAGGTGAAGTACAAATAACACCCAGAACCCCCAAGAGGTGCTAGTATCAGGGTCCAGACATAGGCCAGTGGCCAGTGTCATTTTTGAACACTTTAAAAACCTTTTGGGGGTGCTGGGTGTCATTTGCACTTCACCTTATGAGCATTTATAGGAAAGGCTGCAACAGACTGATATGATTTTGGGTGAGGATTCTGTGAAGTTATGCAGCCGTAGTTCTAAAACGGATCAGGAATGGTAAGGGGACAATGGTTTGACTGGAAGCGATAGAGGTACATTCTGTCCAGTCTCAAAAATGAGGGAGTACATGAAGGTGCCCTCTGTCAAATGCTTATTCATATGAATGAGTGTTCCTTAAAGCTCTATCAGTTCTTTGGGGTGTTTAGAAAATGTTTAAAACATGTGGGTCAGACACTTTTGGCCTATGGTACCTACTCTTTCAGAATAGAAACGGCCATGGAGGCTGCTAGGATGGGTTTAATATCGCAGGATTGGGAAATGGCAGTCTGGGGCATTCAGGAGTTATGTGAGACCTGATTTATTGGGTTAGTTTAATGGGATTGCAATGCACATTATGGTTCTGGCGCTACAATTGGTGACGGGTTTTAATTTAGTTTCATTTTTTTGCAGATACTCCCAGACATATGGTATGGTTCATCAGTCATTCCTAGCGGGGGGGGGGGGGGGGGGCTTTAGTTTGCCACAGTGCCCACAGCTAGGCCTTTCTGCCAGTCAGATAGGAGTGCAGTGGCTTGGTAAAGGGGGAATGCCCTGGGAAAGGATTTTGATTGAAATAATTGGTTTAACAAAAGGTAGTAACCCACCAGATGTTTTAGTGATACACACTGGTGGTAATGATGCTGGTACATTTAGACAGAGGGATCTCATACAGGCTATGAAAAGGGATCTAATTAGGATATGGGATTTGTACCTGGATATTCAGATAGTTTTTTTAGGTGTTATACCTAAGGCTCAAGTGGTGGGGAGCCAGGGAGTTTGCAGCTTTGGAAAAGTCACACAGGAAGGTTAAAAATATTATATTTCGTTTTGTAAAAGGAAGGAAGGAAGGGTTTCATTGCTCAACATAGGGACTTTGATATGGAGGAGTGAGTGCTATGGGATCAGGATAGAGTTCACCTATCTGAGGTTGGCATGGATTTATTTCTCTTGAGTTTAATTGATGGAGTGGAGGGAGCGGCATTAGCCCGGGGGGGGGGGGGGGGGGGGGGGGGGGGGGGGGGGGGGTCCTGCCCATTATAAGGAATTATATGGGCAGCCCATGGTGGAATTGTTTAGAATGCTTGTCTGGTGTTGGCATCTCTGGGGTGAGATGCAGGGTGCAAAGTGGGCACTACTTAGGCAAGGGCCCTAAAATGGTGTGGACGCAGCTGCCCTGCCAATGTTTAACCTAACCTCAAGGGGTTAATTACCGGTGGCATAGGGGTAGCCATAGAGTGTTGTGTGAAGAAAGTGGGGTAAAAGCATTTAAGTTCTGTCATACATTTTATTGCTTTAGTTAGTTAGTGATGACGGATGCATAGTAAATTTTTCTGCAAGCGCTGCTGCAGGATCGGCACTGGGTGCCCCTCCTGGACCCCTTCTCACTAAACAAAATTGAAATCTGGGAAGTGTCTGGCACATCTGTCTCATGGCTGCAGAGAAGTTACAGCAGAGGTACCAGGCACCCTAAATATGATTTTACATCCCAATTTGCACTGCAAACTGCCTACTTACACTGCTTAGTACCCAGTTGGCTATCAATTTTATTAGTCAGCACTCAGAAGCCTGCATTTAACTGGGCCACCCAGAATTTCTGAGCTAGTGGGCCCCCAATACCCCCATCTTGGTGGCTCTGCCCTTACCACTAGTTACATAGAACTTGTCTATTCTAAACAGCATGCCCACAAATCACTTCTTGCAACCAAAAATGTAAGGTTATAAGCTGCTAATGATTATTTGTTTTATCCATAAGTAATGAATATGTAATATCTGAATTACAAAAAAAAATGGAAAAAAACACTTTGCAAACAGAGCCTTTGTGACATATTTAATAACTGCAGAGAAAAAAAACAAAAGCTTCCCATGTAAGATATTTATACATCACATGATCCTGAAGGGGTTAAGTAACATTGCCAATACACAAACAGATTAATCTTTCCACTAGTTGTTTACCACTAATCAAAACCATGTTCACCTTTAGAAAAAAAAACAGGCGCCATTTTGTGTTTTAAAATAGCTGGCTTTGAGGAAAAATGGATTGAATCAAAATCATTTCTAAACGGAATTGGAAACGATTCAATGTTTTTAATGACTGAATTTCATTTCTATCTAAAGTTAGGAGACCCCCCCCCTCCTGTTAAATATGTTGCAAATCTCACTACATTTTATTCAATAAAGTAGTCCTGTTTTTCATTTATTTATTTTTTTAGATTTTGGTTAAAAGGTGTAAAAACCTTTTTTTTTAAAAAATACATACTCCCGTCTAATCTTCATTAGAACTTGCCTTGTGCCCTTTAATATTCTACAGGCTTTAATATGCTAGGATAAACAAACGCTCTGAAACTGAACCCTTTATTCATCTTCCTCAAGTATAATTGCTGCAGACGTATTGTTTTACAACAGCGTTCTTGGCAACGAGTCTCTAATCGCTGTAATAATTGTTTGGTTTTCTCTAGTTATATTGGAAATGAATTGGAAGCACTAAACCACAAAATGATGGATTTGATTCATGTAAAAAAATCTTTTGAAAGGCTGAACTTCATATTAGCAATTATTTATTACACAAAATATAGTTGTCAAGACTGGATAAGACGTTTTTTTTTATTATTTTATCTTTTTTTTACTTTACTGATACTGTTATATAAAATGAAACACAAACGATAGAGAAAATATCACCGTATAAAATTGTCAAGTGTTCCTTTATTTATTTGACCAGATTTAAAAGAGAACTGAGGCTTGTTTGTATTATGGGTGATTCTTAAGTGTGGGAGGATATACTTATCTAAAAGGGTAAGTTGAGGGTAGTTATTAAGGGTACATACTGGGTTACTGTTAATAGCGGGGTACCGCAGGGGTCATTTTTTGGCCCTTTTCTCTTTATTATATTTAAAAACGACCTTGCTGAGGGATTGCATAGTAAAATAGTAAAATCTAAAGGCTTGCAGATGATACTAAACTGTGTAAAGTAGTTAATACAATGGAGGATAGTATTTTATTAGAGATGAATCTAGATATGTTGGAGGCTTGGGCAGGATAGTGACAAGTGAGGTTTAACACTGATAAATGTCAGGTTATGCATATGGGAAGGGAAAATGTAAGTCTAGATTATTTTCTAAATGGGAAAACACTATGCAGTAAGTTAGCAGATATAATGTCCCAACCTGGAGTGCACCCCTGACATTACAGCAGAAACATGTGCTTGCAGTGAGAATACAATAGAACGTTTAATTGAAAAAGCTAGACTGCAGCAGCAGATACCCTCACGATCTAATCTCCAGAGATATTGCTAATGTAGAAGACTCAGGAGTATGTACAATCTTTTAGGGGGTTATTGATCAAAGTGAGAATTTGACTGTTGATGTGAATTCTCATCACTTTGGGTGGCTGCTCTCTGATTCTCTGCTCCTTATTCACTAAACAGAGGAACCCCCATTGCAAATTTGAGACCGCGACAATATTCCCATAGTGAAGTCATGACCACAATAGTAGCAGTCAATTGTGTAGTGTGCGACTGTCGTTAACTGGGGAATTCACCACATCGCAGAGTTTGCTGAATAACCAAATATGGGTAAGTTAACTCCTGAATTCACACCTTTACATGACAACTCAGACATTAGTCAATAACCCCCTTGAGTTTGTAATTTTATCAAAGATAAACAAAAATGCTAACCAACTAAATTAAACAAGAACTAAAGTCTCTGTCAGTCCAGGGGTGATTTTTAAGGGGGGGAAGGGGGGAAATACTCAGTAAGTCTTATGCTCCAGCGCTTCTTCCGTTTCTCTATAAATTGTTAATTTGTTTTTTCTGCTCTTGACAAGATCTGCAGTCCTCCAAACAGCCCAGTAGCATTTTTACATTGGAGAAGTTATATACAAGACTAATATGTGAGTATTTCCCTCTCCCCTCTTAAGAATCATCCCTGAAATGAAGGAGACTTTAAAACAAACTTAAAATGATTTGGGGCTGCTGAATTTTTTTATAGAAATTAAAGCTACTTATTTTCATATGATGCATTACTGAATAAGCTGACTGAAGTGAAAAACGTATGTGGTCAGGATTCATGGCATCCTTTAACTGGAATTAAGAAAGGAACATTTAAAGAGTGAACCTGTGCGGCAAAATTCATTTTTAACAACTCTTGTCACTGAGCCGTAGCTAAGCCGGTTGTGCATATTCACTATTTAGCTTACTGTAAGTTTGATGGAGCCCGATGTCAAAAATTTTCACACAGTATTATCAGATGTATACAGCTAGTGGCGTATTGTAGCGAATTTGTCATGGACAGGTTTACTGTAAAGTCATCTTTACATGGATCTGTTTAGAGAAGACAATGTCACTTTAACTAGCAATTTTGCAATAAGCACGAATTATCACAAGGAAGGCCATTTTGTAGCATTTGTAGAGCAGTATTGTCACTGAAGAATCAGGACATAAATGACAACAAATCATTGTTTTAACATAAACATCAGTTAAATACAAATATTAGCTTATGTTGGCACTTAGTAGCCAAATTTTCCATGTAAAATGCCAACAGTAACAAGTAATCTGCCTTAAGCCCCCATTTTGCCTCTTTCATTTCGTGAAGTAAAATCTGTATATTCCAGACAGTTTATCTTGGAAATTTGTAATGTCAACACATTTATCTGCATGAATTGTCATATTCACAGAGAATAGATTGTGAAGAGGTACATTAATAAATGGTTGGTGTAATGTCGTTATCAGTGAGACAGTCCACCACATCATAATAAATAAACATCTCTGCTGTATAGGAAAAGTTGGAAAAGTAGTGAATAGTCAAATTCATGTAGAATAGATTGTAAGCTCTATGGGGCAGGGACATCCATCCTCTTGTTTCAATCATGACCTGGCACTTAGGGGGTTATTCACTAAAGTCCGAATTGTTGCGTATAGGTGCAAATTCGCCAGATAAAGACAGTTGCAATAGGCTGCAACTGTCACAGTTGCAACTTTATTATGGGAAAATTGTCGCAATCTTAACATTAAAAAATGGGGAAATTGTAGCAGATTTGCTATGGGAATCCGCTATTTGCGAATTCGACAGTTGAATTCACACCTTAGTGAATAAGCCCCTATTAGAGTGATGTATTTTCTTGATTATACGCTTGTATTTTGCTTCACTTATTCTTTGTCCCGCACCGTACCCTTGTCTGTATTATTACTGGATTGTACAGCGCTGTGTAACCTTGTGGCACTTTATAAATAAAAACATACATACCTACATACTTGTATTTACAAAGTAATAAAAACTTTTATAAATGTGCCCCATAATATAATATCCTTTAGTCTTTTATTACAAAATGTAAATATTACAGTTGAGGAATTGTCTGTTTTTTCTAAACAGATTTATATGCGCTGCTGAGAAATAGTGAACAACTAGGGTAAAGGGGCTTTTTATTGTCGATTATAGAAAGACTGCAGTCAGAGCATAGTAAGCAGTTCTTTTTAGACAGGATTTTGTAGGCAGTACATTGTAAAGCTCCCTTTATTTTAGATAATAGACTGGTTATTGCAGATGCAGAGCCTTCCTTAGCTGTAGACAATAAATGACTCATATTAGTTATTAATTATTTCATTATTATTTAGGATCAAACCTTTTTCTCTGTCTTGTCTGAGGGTGAGCATGTTTCATTTGGGATTCAGTGACCTTTCATAGGAATGAATGTCAGCTTCTCAACACTGTCTGACAGATTACTGCGCATCTCACTCACTATTCCTCTGTCAGCACTAGAAAATGGTTTCTAAAGACAAACGGGGGAAGGGGGTAAGCAAGCAGGGAATTGTGCATGTACAGTCTTGGATATAAATAACTTGAGAAGAAAAAAAATGATAGGGTAATTAACATTGGAGCTGACTTTTCGCACATCATTTTTAACTGGACCTGCTGTTTGACCCTATTTATGAGTAGCTTGAAAGACCAAGGTGTGTCTGCCCTGGTTACCATGTTGGTGCTAGAGGAAGCCTCTGTCAGTGGTAATGGTACCCAACCTTTACCTGACTCTTGAAGATTCAAAGGACATACTAACACTGCTGATGTTTCCAGAATCATCCTATTGACCAGGTATCAGTTTTTAATCCTTCTTTATCTCAAGCAATAGACTGTCCACCAATTCTACAGACAGTAAATGAAGAATTCCATGCTCCCATCACAAGCTACTGTGGTCTAAAAAGGCGGACAACATGTGACGTCAATCACAAATCTCAATTTCTCTTTGACAGTAGGTTCCTTTCTTAAAGCCCCTGCGCCACTACTACTTGAGATCATTGTTGCTGGTTTGGTTTTTAACTCATTTTTTTTAAATAGCTGTTTGGATATAGTTTGTTTTGACTTTAGTTGTTTAAATACCACAAATTCGCTTATCTTTAATGACTAAGCAGTGAATAGACGCTTGGTTACTCCAGACTCCTGAGGAAGCCGCTCTAGCGGTGAAACGCGTAGAGGGGAGAGCCTGGCGCTCACTTGTTCCCTATCTTACCGGCTGTTGATTGGTGACGTTGATTTTGGACTGTCATTTATGTTTTAGCCTGGAATGAGCTTCTAAATACAATTTACCCACTACAATATTGTGAGTACCTGTCTTTTTAAAAAATTCTACTAATAAAGTTATACTTCACTATGAGACCTTTTTGCTTTTTATGAATGGGTAGGCATCTGTGGATTATTCCCAATTTGGAAGTCAGTGAATGTCATTGAAGCACATCCTGAGAGATTCCTATCATTTACATGCTGAGACTCACACAGAATCTGGTGAGCAGTTAGCAATACTATTCACCACGTGTGTTTTTTCATAGTTTTTTGGTGCATTTTTCATTTCACATTGCAACATTTGTATACTTTTTGGGTCATTTGGTCCTATTTATTTATCACGGTTTAAGTGATTCGGTACTATTAGTGCCCCTGTTTTTGCACTTTTTCTCACACAGGTTGATTCGTTTGGTTATAAGCAGTGAATAGGCTTGGCAAACAAGCAAATGGCGATGGATGCTGGCTTGAGCCTAGTGAGGCTTAGTCAGTTGTATAGTAGCAGGATGAGAAGTGGTGTGAATTCAACCAGTGAAGGGCAGTGATGTCATCTTCACCATATCCCACTAGCTGTATATACCGTAAGTGAATATTACATCCCTTTCTATGATTCCCTGTCCCTAGTTCATCCTCACAATGTCC
>WMED01028339.1:0-10468 GCA_019650415.1 Pipa parva | reverse complement strand
TTGAGGTTTAATGCACTATTAGTGTTTTTTGTTTGCGCCCCCTTGCAGATAGTTCGAATTATCAGCAGTATACTGCTACAGCGAGACACTAGGGGGCACATTTCTCAGCGAGTAAATTTGCCTCTTGTATCAAATTCGCCATATTATCTGAAAATTCATCCGTATTGTAGTAAAGTATATTGTGTATATAAACAAATAGCGTATTGCTGCAGCGATGGATGAATAGTCGTATTGTAGGGAAGTAATGTTGTCTTTATTTGGATCTGTTTACAGAAGACAATGTCATTATAATGATCTATGCCTATATTAATTCCTACATACTGGCAATGTGAATATATTAATATAATAAAAAAACCACTGTAAATATATGGTTGGAGTAATATTGCTGTGAGACAGTTTGCCACATTGCAAGAAGATCTTTGCCGAATCTGCCCCTAGAATTTATAGTTAACAAACACAAGCCATGTGGTGGTGTGAGTATTCTTTGCTCATATTTGTTTTAAAGGGGCACTATAGTGTTGATATAACTGCACACATGCATATAAAACTCCTTTATACTAAGCCAGTTGCTGATACAAATAGTTAAAAAAATGTTTAGGGAAGAAATAATACTTGCTGTTTGTTTCCCTTAATTCGTTTTCCTGAGAGCTGACATTTTCCTCCCCCTCTTCTTTTTTCTGCAAGTCAGGAAACATGAGAAGAAAAAGCTACCTGACTGCTACTAGTTAAGCAGTGTGCTGACCTTTTGACTGCATAAATTAAGTTAGAATGCAGGAGATTACAGAGGGAAAGCTGACTTGTGCAAAGGCGTTAAGTAGTAAGTAGGACAAAATATCCAGGAAAGGTTATCCTTTCATGGAAAACTGGCCAGTATACATCATACACACATTTCCTAGTGCGGGAGTTTATCAGTGCTGCCTACTCCATCATTCTGTGTCACATGAAACAACTACTGGGGAGAAACACTTCTCATTAAGGTACAGAACTGCATATGTAAAGATGTAATCTGACTATAGTTCCCTTTTAATGCTCTACTGTGTTCTGAAACTGTTGTTTCATTCATTATAATTTTTTATAATTTGTAAATGTAAATGCATGTAAACATCACAACAAATAGTCTCTGTTACTGTCATTGAAAACATTATCCAGAGTCATTGGTGTATTCCCCCTCTAGCAGAAAAAAAGAAAAAATCCTCCAGCATTCCCCTTCTATTAAAGTTCCTTCTTCCCCTTTGTGGTTATGCTGATGACCTATAGTATGACCAGTGTCAGGCTTCTATTAGTAATACCTGGGATGGGATGTCTATAGTTGAAACTCCCAATTGTTTTTATTGTTGTTCTCTCTACTGTGAGAGCCCACAATGATCATGTTCTTCTGCCTGTTAATGAGTTAAGGTTCAGCAGTCCATCACCTCAGCTTATTTCTTTTTGTGGTGATGATGATATTAAATGTTTTAACAAATATAAATATTTCTGAAGCACCAAGTCTGCAGAACTTACTGTCACAGGCTGAGAGCCCTTCACTGAATATCTTATATAAACATGTCTTTAAAACAGAGGTCCCCAACCGCCGGTCCGCGGACCTCGACCGGGCCGTTGGTGTTTCCCAGCCGGTCCGCGGCAGGCACCTAGTCACAGAAGCAATAATGTTCTCTGCCGTAGCTGTCACGGCAGAGAACATTATGCAAGCAGGGCAGGGGGCGGAACAACGCGGGTCATGGGGCGGGGCGGGTGGCCTACCTCAACATCAGCGAGCGCATATAAGTCAGTGCGAAGTGAGGCGAGGACTCTGCACTATCTTGAATTACTCCCTTAATGTCCAATTTAGACATTTATGATGGTCACAGACTAAGGAGCTCTTCGCATACCTTTGTGTGCGCTTGCACAGGTAATTAGGCTATTGTGTTGGGTCAAAGTAGCGAATTCAGCAAGGTTTATTGTGTCTTATTTGCCAGTTTTACGTCCCATTTAGCCGATTTCCAAAATAAAATGAGAACCTCCACATTAGCTTCAGAATGGATCTGCTGTATGCAAAATAACCACATCCATGTTAAATAACCACACCCATTTTAAATAACTACACCCACGCAAGACCACACCCAGTCCAGTTTGCTTTTTTTAATCCACTTTTAGTTTTGTTTTTATACATATAGATTTACACATAGACAAATACAGCTATGGAAGAATACCTAGAAAAAGACTGACGGAGATAGACGGATGGATGGAAGAAAATGCCAGCTAATTTAAAACCTTCTTACAGTTTCCCTGTCAGGTCTTGGTAGCTATAGGTTATAGACCTCTGTTATGGTTGCCCCTGAGATGTTAATAATTGAAAATGAAGATTTTATTTGCCTCTGCTGCTATGCTGTTCTATTCAATATGTACTGTACTTAAAAAATTAGCCATTGTTTTATTTAGTGGTCAAAACCAGCTGAACAGTGAACAGTTTTTTTGTATATTATTTGTATTTATTCATTTTATATAGTGGTACTATATTACGCAGCGCTTTACAGAGATTCAGAGGGGGTTATTCACTAAGGTACGAATTTGCAAACAGCGGGTTCCCATAGCAACTCCTCTACAATTTCCCCATTGTAAAGTCACAACAATTTTTTAATGTTAAGATTGCGACAATTTGCCCATAATAAAGTCATGACTGCGACAATCTTCTCATTATAAAGGCGATACTGCAACAGTAACAGTCTATTGCGACTGTCTTTATCTGGCGAATTCACACCTATACGCAACAATTCAGATTTTAGTGAATAACCCCCTCATCATTCACTTCAGTCCCTGCTCTATGGAGTTTACAATCTAGTTTCCCTATTCAGACACACACACAGACAGATACAGATGTATGTTTATGGATTGTGGGAGGAAACCTATACTGATCATTACTATGTAATCTAGAAGACTGAGCATTGTATTTAGTGTACATTGCACCAGACATTTTGATTATATCTATATTTCTTTTTAAGGCTTTTTGATATTTTAGGTAAAGAATGTGTGGGATTTTTTTTCCAGAAGCCATGCAAGTTTTGTTCTTGTATGTTTACACTAAACCTGGCAAAGAGTAAGAAATGAATATTTCAACCAGCAAATATTAATACTCCCAGATAAGCTTTGTAATATGCATAAGCCAGAGGTAACATACCCAATTAATGCCAGTCTGTAAATGAACAAACGTTTGTTTGTTTTTTTCCTGTTTTGGAGATTACTGTTGTTGCTGATCCACTACTAGAAACTGTTGCTACCTTGCTTCCAAATTATTATAGAGCTTTCATTAGTTTAACCACTGAAGACCATTAAGTGATAAGTGCTGATTGATTGCTATGGGTTAGTAGACACAGACTTGCAGATTTCCATATACTCTAGGCATTTCCTGTACCAGTGGAATTGTGGCAGCTATTTGAGCATGTCAGAAGTCTAGGTGAATTTTAGACTGTGTTCCTTTAGTCTAATGCAGTATCCTTTATGAAGATAAGATATCCATCCCTACTGAAAACCTAGCATCTGCCCCTTTTCTTTCTTTTCAGACTTTTATCCTATGTTATCATATGTAAAAAGCAGGGAATAAGAACAATTTTGCTTTGGATTTTGAACCTTCATAGTACCTGTGCCTTAGGACAGCGGTCGGCAAAGTGCAGCTCGCGAGCCACATGCCACAAAAAAATTGTCGCCACTAGAGGAGAGCGTGAATTCGCTCCGAGCTCCTCTTCTAAGTTCGCCGACCCCTGCCTTAGGATAACTATACAACCATTGGAAAGAACTGGGGGATTCTGAGAAGCATCATTTCTCAACAATGGCTTTAGGATGATGGAATCTGTTTGTCCTTGCTTTTCCCATCCCATAATTTAGCCTTTATATCTAAGTGGAAATTGTAATGGGAAATGGTTCTGGATGTAAGGAATGGGGATATATCTCATATTCATTGTAAAAATACATTATACTTAAAAAAACAGATTAAAAATCCTTTCTAAAGCTTAACTAGCAAAGAGATTTCTCATTTCATCTTCCTGGATCTTTGGACTGACCTTCAGTATAATAAACCTCTATAGAATGACACATCATTTGTAAGTCTGTGTGAGCAGCATTTATCTTTTGCCAGTATAGTAACAGAACTCCCTGGTCATCACTGCCCTGTTTTTAAGAAAAACAAATAACAATCTCATAAGCCATACCAGAAAACTGAATTCTACCTTTTTTTCAATACAAATTGGTATGTAAGGGGGATATTTATCAAGATTTGCTAATGCAGATCCCATTTTATAGCTTTCGTGTTTACACTGGAAGAGATACACAAACCAGTAGAGATGAACATAGTTTGGCAAAGTTTGAACTTTGTAGACTCTCACTGGTCAATGACTGTTGAATGATTTCTAAACCTGTCTTTAAAAATCTGAAAGATACAGTTTGCTTATTGACAAACGAGATAAAGGTTAATTGTAATTTTATAATGCTAATTGATCATGAATAACCAATATGCAGCTACATTTACAAATATTCAAAATGATCCATATTCCTATCTCCAGTGCTTTACATGACTCAAACTGTGCACCAATCACTTCATTTTCCTAAGGCTTTGTGAGCTTCGGTCTGCTTATAAAGGGTCCAGAAAGTCTGACGCTTGCATGGACCATTAGGTTTTAAAAATTCAAAAATAAATCCCTTGATCCTTTCTGATTATTAACTGGTTCATTAGAAATTCATATAAATCAACAACAAACCATCTAATGCCTAACTAATGTATTTCAAATCAATCATGAACCAACAGTGAACAGTGGAATGATTTAAGGGGGTTATTCACTAAAGTCTGGATTTTTGCATATCGGTGCGAATTCGCCAGATAAAGACAGTCGCAATAGGCTGCTACGGTCACAGCCGCATCTTTATAATGAGAAGATTGTCGCAGTCACGACTTTATTATGGGAAATTTGTTGAAATCTTTACAATGGGGAAATTGTAGCGGATTTGCTATGGGAATCCGCTGTTTGCGAATTCAACAGTCGAATTTGTACCTTAGTGAATAACTCCCTTGTACAGAGCTATTTTTTGGCTTTAAAATTAGCCATTTCAAAAGTACTTAAAATTCTTTATTCCCATTGGTCCCTGTTGGCTTTAATGTAAATGTATGCTTTGTTGAACTTCTGGTAATACTTCCTACCACATATCTTTCTGCTTTGAAACGTTAAGATGAAATAGTAGCAAAGTTATTGAAATGAAACTCCCGTTCAACTACATGTTCTATAGATTGATGTCATTTTTATCTTTAGTGAGCAGCTAATAAAAGGCTCACTACTCTCCAAAATTTTTATTTCATTAATATTTTCAGTACAGGCAAATGTAAATGAATCTGACATCTATGCTACAAAGCATTTGTCAATGCTATTTTTTAAATTAAAAATATATTCTTATATTCACTAAGGTGCAAATTCGACTGTCAAATTCTTAAACAGCGGATTCCCATAGTAAATAAACGATCACGACAATTTCCCCATTGTAAAGTCGCGACCGTGACAGTTTTTAACATTACGATTGCAACAATTTTCCATAGTAGGGTTGTGACTGCGACAATATTCTCATTATAAAGATGCGACTGTGACAGTAGCAGTCTATTGTGACTGTCTTTAGCTGGAAAATTCACACTTATGAACAACAATTTGGACTTTAGTGAATAACCCAATTAGTCCCTGCCACAACCTTGTCTTCCTAGCACTTTCCTGTATGGCGAGCAGCCTTAAATATACAGGCTGGGTTGGTGGTGCAACAAGGCTCTGACAAGCCAGAGGCATGGATTGGATCATTGTCTATTCCACCTACAAAAAGTCAAATCTTACCTCATTATACCTGTATTATTTTAGAGATGAAAGAGACTTTATCTAAACTTATCTACACTTTACCAAGTTCTTAAGCAGATAAAAAAAAAAAATGTAATTTGTCAAATGATATTCTAAATCAGAGGTTTCATTAATTAAGACTTTTACAGGAATTCACATCTGGACAGGAATATGAACTTCAGTTAATTTATATCTGTAGGCCACTGTTTCCTCAGCATCTTTTACTATTGAGTTAAACACAAGATGTAGAAAGCTGAGGCTGACATAGGTAATACTTTATCACTTTATTGTTCCATAAAATACAAGATATACACATTTAGTTACTGTACATTCACAATGAATTCCAAATGCCAGAAAGTGTCTTTTTTGGAGAGGGCATTGGGATACTGATGACATCTTCAATTAGTACTGTATATTGCCTGTGGAGTAGGTCTTTGAATACCTTCATTTCTGCTGGTTAATTTTGACAATAGTCCTTAAAGTTCATTGTTATTAAAAGAAATGTGGGTATTTGTTAGATCGGTCAGTAACCATAGATATATTTTCCATTGTCCTGCTGCACTGCACCACACAGTTGCCTGAATGGATGCTCAGATTAACTTTCTCTCTGGCTGATATTCATTCCAAATTTATGGGCCAACTCACCTCCTTTGCTGGATGCAGCACCTTCCTTAAGTCCACAAGACATTATTTCAAGGGTGAATATACTTTATCATTGTCCTCTAGAAAAAAAAATATAACCTTTTTTTCACAGATTCACCAGAATCCCAGCTGGTGACTTATTTGTTTGATAGCAAACACTGTATTAGAGTTTTATACAATTTACAAATACAATCTGTTTAGTTGATGGATCCAAGAAAAAAAAGAATTATTTTGAATTATTGTATAGATTTTAATGTCTTTCCATACGTTGATAGATAATAGATGATAACATAAACAAATAAGATGACCCATTATAAACTGGGGGTATCATTGGTTTTCAAACCATGGTAACGTTGCCACACTCCCACTATCCAATAATATGAAGGAGGAAGAGTTAACTAGCAGGAAAACTGAGTAATCCGCACCTCATGGAATAGTATGTTTCTTGGTTGATTTTGCAATGCAATAGATAAAGATAGTAGATTGTCACTTTACAACATATATTGTATATTATTTACAAATTAATATATTCTGTATCCAACATACAATGCAGAATTTCACCTGAGTCTTAGGGTGGATATTTTCCTTTAAAATGCAAAAAAAAAAATTTAAACAACAAATTGCAGATGTAGTTAATAAAATGATGGATTGTGTATCAAAATACAATGGATTTTTACATGACATAAAAAGAACAGATTAAAACAATGGCATCAGATTATTTAAACAGGTCATTGTCCATAAAATTGTGTAATTTTGACATGAAATCCTAAATAGAAGCATATACATCGATCCATCAATAAAAACATTAAAAGTGGGTTACCCATAGGTTAGTCATTAGTGGAAGACATTTCTAAGGACATTTAAAGCTTTAGTTTTGTGTAACTATGTGAACAAATCAATACTATCAGTAAAAGTTAATTTTGGAAGTTTGTGTATTCCTTTTTGCTTTAATAAAGGCATATATTTGTATCTCTAACTGATTCATTGTTTTATCATGCAAGGATCATAAAAACCTAACTAGCCACATGTTAATTTGAATATGTTACACATGTACCTACTGATATACTGTACTGCAAACACAGTCAGCACAACTGTTGTATTGCACATATATATATTGTATATAAATATAATTTGCCCCATTCTTACCACTCACTCTATCTCTTATAGTTAAAATAAAATCTCCTGGAATATATTATTCTGCTGTAACTGACAATTTGGTGATTGGAAAAAGAGAAATAATCTCTATTATATAGTAATCTTACTAGTGTGTGGAAGTCAGTCATTCCATTAGAAGCAGGAATCTGGAGATGAGAGAGATTAAAAGGGAGTTGGATAGATTTAAAAGGATCCGAGAGATGGAGTTAAAAGGGGATAAAATTAAGGTGAAAGGGATTAAAGGAGTAAAAAAGTAAGATTAAAAAGGGAGCATGATAGGGACTGAAGAAAGGGTGAAATTCATTCAAAAAATGGATACATGAAAAAGGGAATATATTAAAAGTTAAAAATGAGATGAAATAGATCAAGAGTGTCCAGTGAGTTCAGGGATGGGGGGGGGCTAGTTTGAAGAAAGAAGTCTAGTTTAAATAATATTCCTGCAATGCAGTGATGACCATTTTACAAGTTTAAAGAAGTAACGTTTAAAGACATTAATGTCGCTAGAGTCAGTAGTGGATGCAACATCTCCGTGGAAAATGTTTTTTTAATACAGTATGTGTTTTTAATTCAAGGCTTTAGAAGAGTCAGAAAATGCGCCTACTTGAAAAAAGCAGAAACAATCTTGTAAAACTAAGAAAGTCTTTACAAGAAAGATAACAAGCACTTGCAAAAGCCACAGACAGCCAGGAACTATTCGCCACTTTTGTGTCACTGTTAAAAAAAAAATTGTATTTTGCAATATATATTATTTACTTTAATTATTTACTTCCTTTTCAATTTAAAAGGAAAGTAACACCAACAAAATTAAAATGCCTTGAATGGATTTATAGTTACTGTATCACCTCAACATGTGCTTCCCCAATACATCTCAACATCTCAAGCCTGTGGATAAAGTCAATGACATGAGATTCCACACTGGGCAGCTGAAGAGGAAGTAGGGGAGAGATGAGGGACTTCTAGAAGAGATGTATATCAATAACTTACAAATACTGTAAATAATATCACAAAGATAATTTAACAGTGGCAGTTAGGTAGACAAATAACTGCTGATGACTGCACTGTTCCTCTAAGCTAGAAATGCTTTCAAAATCTACCCTACCTTGTGAAATGCATTCTTAATTCAGAGATGATTATTTGGTTATGCTAAGGAAAAAGCTTGGGAATTCTCCATGGGAGGAATTACACACTTAGGGGGGAATTCACGATAGTGTGAAGTGAGGTGCGGAGTCTTCGCCTCGCAAAGACTGGAATCCCTTTAAAGCACTCACTGATGTCCGCGTGCAGGACATCAGCAAGCGCATATCAGTCAGTGCGAAGTGAGGCGAAGACTCCGCACCTCACTTCGCACCCTTAGTATAAAAGCATCTTAACTGGAAACATGTCAGACTCTTTAAAGTGTATTTTGGGATGTTTAATGAACGCAACCACTATATAATTCATTAAACTGTATCTGCAAAGCGCAAATAGAAATAATACTTTATTTTTGAAATGTAAATTTTCTCCTAAAGTTTCTGAAGTCTTGACCAGACATGCACTATGTAATCTATTCCCCAGATTGTTACTTTTGAGGTCTTATTAAATTGAATTAGAAACTCCAGCACAGAACATCAGAATCACTAACTCAGATACTTAAATTTCACAACTAAATCTAGTTAATAGGGCTCATGAATTACAAAGATTTTATGGTAAATTCCATTATGACGAACTTATATTCCTTCACTACAGAGCGCACAGATGGAACAGGATTCTGCTGTCTTTCTCAATCATGATTGAAAGCCCAGTCTATGTTAATAATCATTATTGTCAATTGCATTTTATCCCTTATCCTGAAATTATTCTTTGCTAGATTTACACAAGATATTATATTCTGGGCATCCCTGAACAAATACAAAAAAAATATTACCTATCCATTAACAAATTAAACAGGACCAACTATTGTTCCATCAAGTATGCTAGAAATATAAATGGAAATAAACCTGCACTCTTCTTGTTTTTAATTACATTTTGTTACAGCACAATATGAAGTTCATTCATGGATATACAGTATATATTCAGACTTACAGAAAATACAGTATCTAGTGGAATCTTTTTTTTTGACTGGGAGGGAATATATCAGCATACATTTTAGTTGTATTTATATTATCCAGTCTACCTACTAACAAACTGTTACAGAAAATATTCTATAAGCACAAGATTGAAACATTGTGTGGTTCACCCCAAATGAAATGCGCACTGTTTCAGAACTTGGACCTTCAGTTGATCAACAAACCACCAACTAGTCATAATAACCATTGCAGTACTTATCTCTGGCTTTGCATTTTCTCTGTACTTGCATCTCTAACCATACATATGTCATTTCATCAAGTACTGTATGTGTTTCAAAGGGGAAATGATTGGAATAATACAGTTAATCAACATTGTGACTCACATCCTATAGATCTGAATAATAAAGCTGACAAATCTTAATTATAGTATATTATTCTAAAATAGTATTTGTGGGAATCTTTTTTTATGGCTAAAGAATTATAACTAATGGTGTACAAATATAGGCTAAAGCTGCATAACCCTAGATGCTAAATTATACTAATAAGCCATACATGATGAATGGATGTGCACTAGTATGTGCTTACAGTCCAGATGATTGTGTAAAAGAAAACAAATTGAAAAGGACACACATACCATTAGTAATGGTACACCCTTCATCAGGATGCATAACCAACAAAGTAATTCACATACTATAACACCAAGCAAAAGTAAAAATAGGATAATATAAACAAAAATCAGTCCTGAAAAATGATAGTAATTCAGGAACGATCGAAGTACCCTTGCAAAGC
>WMED01028338.1:0-10468 GCA_019650415.1 Pipa parva | reverse complement strand
ATATATATATATATATATATATATATATATATACGTATAATTTTCCATACCCCCATTTACAAAATTCAAATACGCAACCTTTCACTCCATGCAATATAAATGTGATTTCTTTAGGATTTATGATATATCAGTAGTGAATGAATGACACTTTACCCCGGCACTGGCTGGGCATCATACTTTCTGCTTCCAGGGATGAAACACATTCTTTCACATCTCCATTAAATGGGACAATGACATGGTCTCCTCTTTTGTGTTGTATCTTCTCCAGTAACTTGTCTAAATCATCACCTAATCAGATACAATGATATAAGTGACCAATCAAATCAATAAAATCCAAACACCAGATACTTGAAGGGAATGTTCCTTAAATTTGTTGTTTTTCAGACAAGATTTTATTTCACATTCATGGCATATGTGTATATTTGTGCTTGGAAAAGTTACAGTTGAACGATCTGAATGCTATGTTATATATTACAGAGATTTAAAATAAAAGCCAGATGCTTAGGGCAAAATTTATTAAACTCGGAAAAGCTCGTTTTTGCTTTTCCAAGTTTAATAATCGGGCGAAAACCTGGAAGTTTCTCGCGTTAAGTATCGCGAGATTTGTTGCAATCGATACTTGCAGAGAGATAAACTTTTTCCATTGAATATATCCATGGAAAGGGTAGCCATACTGTACATTAGTATAGTACCTTTCCATGGAAATATTCAGTGGAAAAATATTCTCTCAGTAAGTATCTATTGCAACAAATTTCTGGTTATTTGCCCGATTAAACTCAGAAAAGCTGAAACGGGCTTTTCAGAGTTTAATAAATTTTGCCCCTAGGGTGCATTGCTGATAATCTGCACAAAACCATTATTTACTAGGGCAGGGATGGTGAACCTATGGCAAGCGTACCAGACAGGGCACGTACGTCGTCGCCACTGCTGCCTTCAGTGCAGGCCGTGGATCCAACCTGACAGTTTTCAGGCCGGATCCACAGCCTACACTGAAGGAGCGCTCTTTCCCCGACACAGGCATGATAACATCACTCATCAGTGCTGGCACTTCGGGGGACAGCACTGGTGAGTGACGTCAGCTTTTTGGCACAAGGTTCGCCACCACTGTACTAGATCACTTGATGTGTTTGAGCTGGATTATATACAAGGCAATATATGAATTAAATTTAGTTACCTAAGCAAATGTCCCAAGGCACCTCCACACAGAATCACAAATGGAACCAATAAAGAATGTCAGAAGGATTGTGTAAAGTGATTTTATTGTGCTAGCTTCAACAAGCAGACATCTCAACAAATTGCACAACTTTTCAGAGGGGGGGGGGGGGGGGGGGGGGGGGGGGGGGGGGAGGTGTTGAGTGAAGCCTTACTCTTCATGAGGTGCTGGGGCCCATTCATTGATAGAGCGCCCAACACAGTCCCTTGCTGTAAAAGCATGTTAGGTCATTAGTTGGAGAAAGGTTGGGCACTAACCCTTATTTTCCTTGGGCCTCACTGTGTCTAAATTCATCTGCCTAGCATTGTGCAAAATTACAGCTGCAGGTATGAAGAAAGTATACAGAGAGCAGAACTATGTTTTTACTGCACAAAAATAGCCTTAGGCTAAATGCAGGATCATATCTCAGGCACCAAGCTTCAGGAACGGTTTTAGACAAACTGAGTAAATCTAGTGGGACACCCCCTCTTGAAAAGGGTCCCTAGCAACCCTATGCACAGCTCTGATCTCCTGAGGCATTGCGTAGGTCTACAGAAGCACTGTGCGGAGTGCTGCCGGGGGCCCCCTTGTAGTCAGAGGACCTTGTAGTTGACCAATGCCAGCCCTGTCATACAATCAGCTGAAATGAAGAGAATGAATGGAAGGAGGAAGGTAAAAATAACAATTATGTAATTATTACAATATATGCCTTGGCAGAATCCATCTCATTTCCAGAACAAAATGCTGAGACAAGACAAGAGATGGCAAAAAATGGGCTTAGTGGCATTCCCCAGAAACCTATATACAGATATGAAGAAATATTAATGTTGTGATTCAGGCTTCTTTCATTTATATATTCTTATTAAGAGCAAGAGTTCACTAGTTCATGTTAGGTTCACTTTCCAACAACAGAAAACAATAGCAGATATCTATGGAAAGTCAATGGAAGCAGAATTCTCAGCTGCTACACTTACCCAGAGATGTATTTTTGAAATGAGAAGCTAAGAAGCTGACCTTGCCAGTGATCAACTCATAGCTGATTTCCTTCAAAAACTCACTAGTCGTAAGCATGCTTTCGGCAAGTATTCGAGACTGGTACTTGCCTATAACAATAATATATTTAAGTTAGCATTTAGAATTAATTTATACATATATTATTTTTCTTTTAAACACTTCATTTTTGTTTTGTAGGGCTTTAACAAAGGTGAATATGACTTAAAGAGAAAGAAAAAGGGCTTTAATGAAAAATCATGACCTCTCTTCTGCAATCTGACAAGTAGAACCCTCCATCATGACAATATACTCTTTCTACACACTCCAGTAAAACTGCAAATTTCCCAGTTACATTCCTCAAACACCAGTAAGCCATCAGTTGCACGGATCAGAAGTGATTATGTGGATGGATTTCTAGAACCTCCATAATTGAACAAACCTGGGCCCCCTATAGCATTACTCCTTGCATGCACAGTCTGGTGCTTGACATTAAATTGAATGGGTGGGATTTGGTGTGTACAACAGACATAACTGATATATAAACACACCAAATTGATAAAAGATTTCATTTCAAATTAACCGATTTCTTCTAAAAAGGTGTTACTAGTGCTTTAAATGGTACAATTAAATGTTTTCTTCACATACTGAAGCAGGCAACATAATGCAATATTTCTTAAAGGACCAGCTTAACAAAAAAAAAAAAAAATGCTATTCCGATTGACATTGCAGTTCATATGAAAATGCCATCTTAGAAGTAGAAATTTGGATTTTTAGTGGTTTGTTTTCTCTTTCTCTCTGCTAATTGCAGCCAAATTGGGCTTTCTGGGGGCACTACATAAATATGTATCATCTAAAGTTCCCTAGAAAAACAACATGACTGGAAGAGAGTTTGTTTACTTGACAGATAAATCATAGCAACAACCACAAGGAAGAAAAACAAACCCAAAGTAATATAAATTAGAAATTCTAATTCAAACATATCATTTTACCAGTACTATGTTGGATTAACTGTCATTCCAATCCAAACTGGATTTTTTACTTTTTCTGGTGTTACTGGTCCTTTAACACTTGACAGCAGGGATTTGGCAACAAATAACATCATACCTGAAGGTCAAAGCCAGCAAAACCCTTTGCTTTTACATATGCATTCTTTAAGATTGATATTACATAAAAACAAAGTTAAAAGTGAAAAATTGTTATTTTGCCTTTAAATGGGCTGAGCAGAGGAAAGTGCATACAAATAGAAGGAGAAGAAGTGTGTCTGGTAATACAAGTACATGCCACTCCGCACCACAGAGGTCAATATTGTCCTATGGCAGAGACTATGCCAGCAAACTGCTTACGCAGTGAAATAATGAGGGGACTGGCTGAGCAATGCCAGTTGGCTTTTAGATGTTTGCACATATCTGACCATGTGAACAAACAGAAAAGAACACAGACCTTTGCAGAGTCAAGATGCCATGACATGTACCTTCTGAATAAGGTCACAGACAGAAACAAATATCTTAACTAGCTGAGTTTTTTATTTTTTAGTAACAAAGCTTTTTAGAGGTTATGCTGCAGCCGCACTACTAAATCACTACTAATCGGCCTGCCTACAATTCTACTTCAACTTTCAAGTCAAAGGTTACCCTATAGGCAGTATTATTATCTCATATTAGTACTGAATGGAGAAAAAATGTTTTATTTAAAAGTTATTATAAATATGCACACACACTGACAATCACAGAAAAATGTAAACCCATACCTCTCTGATATGCAGGAATCTCACTCAAATGCAGATATTACTATTATATATCTGTATTTAGATAGTATTTGCAGATTTAAAACGTTTAAGAATGTTTCTGGGACAAAATATAGAAGGTTAGTAATTTATGCCCAGTTAAATTTAGTCGTTTCTGGGCAACCTAAAGTACTGTTTAGTGAAACACTTCTGTTTTTTGGAAAATACTACCCATTTGATTGCCAAAATCATGACTACACTACAAAATAAGACAGTGAGAGATCTGAGACATATGGTAAAGTAAAGTGAAAGGTATACTGATAACACATGGACCCTGCACCATTTGTAGGGCTGCAGTGTCAATGGAGGTAAAACAGCGCTGGACCCTGGCATGGAGTTAATTACATCGATGCTGCAGCAGTACTAGTGTTTATATTTATCTACTTTTTATGCAGATGGAGTTGCTTCAGTTACATAATTTGATTATATATGAAGGTAGACCCATCCATACTACAACTGTGGTTAACTATCACACCTAGCATCACGCCCACTTTTCTTCCCCATCCATAAGGACAATAGCTAAGGGCACCATAAAGAGATACTCCTTAAAACACACTGACTGCAAGATGAAGACAGAAAGCAAAAGCCTGTCATATCCAGTTCAATTCAGGTACTCACTTACCTAATGCAACCACACAAAATTCACTGCCCCGCAACTTTGAAGAACATATTACTACTACATAGTCAGGAAGTTTCTGTTGATGCTTCATCTCGCTAAGAGATCTTAGTGTATCAGAAATGCCTTCTGCCAGGGAATTTTGGGTAACGAGTACATGAACCAAGTCTTGGGAAACACTGGCTGATAGACGAGCAAGCCAAGGTAACTGAGCCTGTGACACGTTTATGGCTGAGGAACACAGCTGCAAGGAACGGTCTTTATAGTTGAAATCCTGCAAAGCTTTTAATACAATTTTCTCAAAAACCTCACGGATTGGTATTTGATCTGGACCTATAAAGCAAGTAATTCACATTAATATAAAACATTTTTCAGTTTGCCATTCGTACACCACACACAGCCATTTTTATACTCCATATAGTCAGTAGGGAAAACCTGTCAACCAACACTGCCATATTCTCAGCATTTTATTAAGGGATATTATTGATGATTAAGCAATATTAATTCTAAAAATAATATGTATGGCTCCCTTGCACATTAAACAAAAGTACATGCATGTTTAGTGAAGCATTGCTTGGGAGACAGAAACATTGTTTGAAGGTAATGTAGGCAATGGGGGAACATGATTTTGCAATCTATAAGATATTTTCTGTATGCTGACATTAGGAACAGTCCAACAGCCCCTCATCACTGGGTGCAAACACAGAGGCAATAAAGCCAACTTGCCATGACAGACTGTCACAATATAGAGCTTGGTTTAAATAACATACATGCAACAAACATGTGTGATTGTTTGGTAAACACTGATGATCTCACCTAGCTGAACAAGGTACTGTATAGTCAGAAGAATCATGTTCTCTACACTCAGAAATTGCCAGCTTGACATTCCCATCACATCCAGCTCCTTCTTTTCTAATTCCTGCAATTTGTAGCAATTGACAAGTAATGGGCTAACAACAATATCGCCAACATTCCCATAAAAATAGGGAAAAGCACCATAACCTGAAACATGAAAATAAGGTAAAAAAAGATCAGTGCATTTGAAAGTATTTCTCCAAAAGTACCAAACACTGTATGGAAGTGCAGCCCAGTATGTTATAAAGTGGTGCTAGATTCTTAGATGCTGGGTACACATCACAAACAGTAGAGGAATAGAATCTGTACCACCCTTCAAACATGGTTAACTGTTTGGTAACCTGCAATGATGGTTTAATTAAATAAGTTTCTATACCTTCCTGTGTGTGTGCAGATTCTATTTATCTACTTCAGGGGTCAGCAACCTATGGCTCTTTTGATGGCCACATCTGGATCTTTTGCTTGCACAGCTCATTACAGTCTGCCGGCAAGCACTGTAAAGAGAAAGCTCCCAGCACTTCCGGGTTGATAACCAATCCGGAGCCACTGACGTCACCGGTTTCCGGGTTGCTAGCCAATCCGGAGTTGCTGATGTCACCGCGAGGCCAGATTGCTAGCCAGTTCAGAGTTGCTGATGTCACCTCGAGGCTGGATTGCTAGCCAGTCCGGAGCCGCTGATGTCACTGCGAGGCTGGATTGCTAGCCAGTCCGGAGCCGCTGATGTCACTGCGAGGCTGGATTGCTAGCCAGTCCGGAGCTGCTGACAAGATTCAAAAGGGCTGAGAGAACTGTATGTATCTGGCTCTCTCAGCCCAAAAGGCTGCCGACCCCTGATCTACTATCTCCAAAAGTAGCCAAGTGAAAAAACTAATTTTTTAAGTACTGGCTTTTAAAATGTACCAATAAAAGGAGTTATTTTATCTACTTTACTAAGGAGTGCCGGAATTTTTTCTCAATTATTACCATAACACTGGTGTCTAAAACATTTATACAAAAAAAACAAACAAACAAGAAATAACATTTAGTTCTCTGCATCAATCCTGCTGTTTCCGTACCGATCACAGTTTCTGGAGCAGTAAATCTACAACAGCTGAATAGATACCAAATGAGTATACCTACCCTATATAAGCATTTCTGGTTCATATTAAGGTTCTGGTACTTCAGTCCACCAGGATCTGGCCATGCCCAATTCATTTTTGACAGTACTACCAAAATTACTTGTATAAAATAGGGGGGAAATCACACAATGCATTCTTTTGGGTAAACCCTGCCACTTTTTAAGATCAACGTTTCCTCTTTCTAGATAAATTGCACTCCTTTTTGTGCAAGTCAGTGCATTTTGAAAGTTTAACTGAATTGGTGATTCTGCTGCCTTCTAAATCACTGCACAATAGATTCATGAAATGTCCCAGGAAAACCCTACAGATCCCCTCAATACCGGATATTCATCTTCTCACCTATCAATATGACAGGCCGGATGCCAGAATTATTCAATAGATTTTCAGGAACAATTACAGTTTCTCCAGCTGGAATAGGCTGAGGTTGAAAAACTCCTCCCAAAACAGGCTGTGGCAATGTGGCTAGAAAATAACAAACAAGTAGGTAGGTGCGTGATCAGTACATGCGTTAGATGTTGCTTTCTACATAGGGTAATTATGGTTACCTGCTTGTATCATTGGCCGTGCTGGCACTGCAGGAGCTGCTAATACTGGTGCTAGAACCGGTGATCCGGGAGGCCAGCCCCGATGTCTCTTCTTTGGTGGGCCAGAAAAATTTATCACTGCTACAATAAAGGGAAACATGATAGAAAGGGGAATTCATCTGGTGAATATGCAACTTGTACTCATTACTGTTTTGCACAAACTTGCTAAGTATAGGACAAAGTCTGGAAATAACAAAGTGAAATATTTATGAAAGGGTGATAATGGTAATGTAATGTCCATATCCATCATCAGAAAGAAAAAAGAAATCAGGCAAATAAAGTAAACAGCCAACATTTCTGGTTATTGCTGGTATTCCTTCCTCAGGCATCCCATAATGTTTTGAGGGCATATTTTTTTTCTTGAGTCAATACCAACCAGAATATTTTGATTATGGCGAGAAAATGTAAATTCTCTTGTTGTATTGCAGTTATTGTTGACCTGCATACCCTGTACTTTTGGAAAATTTGGAATCAGAGGCACAGATTGGGCTGTCTTTTTTCATTTTACATTTTAAATACAATTCAAAACACAAGATAATTCAGGATAAGACAACAAATGTTCCTGCATTTCTATAGAGAAAACACAGTTAACATTTCAGAATAACTTACTGCATTGCGCTCAAATGACATAATCAGCTCTTGACAAATTCCACAAAATCAGCCTCACTACTTCTGTATAGTTACTGGGCTGCAACTGCACAAGGCCAAACAGTAGTGATCTTACAGGAAAAATAAATGAATGTTTTTTTACCATGATCACCAGCAATACAGCCAGGACTTGGAGATGTTGAATGAGGGGCTGGCTGAGATACTGCAGAATGTAATATTGTTGTTCTGGTTCCATTGAGAGTTCCATTGGAGATCTCAGGAGCTTGAGCTGAAACAGGAGCTACAATGAATCTATCTGTAATTAGCTCTGTGATAGGACATCAAGAGAGTAAATATTTATTATATCTAACACAACGCAACATATCTAAGTAATGTTTATCTAGCATATGCACTCTCTTACATACAATTGGATTTTTTATTTGGATATCCTGCTATATAAATTTGCATTAATGGAGAAGCAGAGATTGAAACAAAGGGTAGATCACATTCATTTATTATTATCAATAATTTAGCCATAAAGTCTGGAACAACTTTCTATGTATTAACAGAGGGTTTCAGTGGGTTTTCTTGATGCCCAACTCCTTTCCATAGAATATTACACAATTCAGGTTACATATTACATGAATTACTAGAGGACACCTTGGATAAATTACCTGCAGGAAATGTCTTCCCTACAATGTGCACAGACAATGGGAGTGGCTTCACAATGCCCTTGTTGCGGGAGAGGTCCTGAGGAGTACTTGAGTGAACTGCAGAGGGCAGTTTGGCAGAGGGAAAAGATGAGAGATCTATAGGCAAAAGCAAAAGGAAAAGATAGATGAGAAATAAATGTAGTGCCTTAGTATTCGTATACCTTTAATATGGTTTCTCTATAATGTAAACTGACAAATCCTCCCTCCAGTAAGCACATTCACTTTTACCTGAGTGTGAAAAAGTTTGCTTGTATCCATTGCTACTTCCATTATCTAATATAGATGTTGCCGAGACTGATGTAACTGGTTTCATTGGCGGAAACACCGTAGGAAGCTGCCGACTCCGAGTCTCTGAAAAAAGATTATACCACACTTTCCTCCATCTGATATGAAATACCCAACATTCACATTAAATAAATGAATTGATCTATAAAAGGTTAACAAAAGGGTTGTTTTTGCAAACTTGATTCTAGTTCTAATTAGGGGCAAATGACCTCCACAGACAAAATTACAATAACTCTCTGCCAGGATGCCTTATGTCAGTCTTTGATAAAAAAAAAAAGAACAAAGGCAGAGGATGGTTAATCAATGAATACTCATTATAGCTGGACAGTATTTAGAATATTTGAAGTTAAAGCTCAAAGAAATACAAGTAAAGTATACATAAGGAAAAGGGTTTCCATCTTACCTTTCCAGCAGATGGGGGGGCCTTTACACAGCAAGCCTTGTGAGTTCCTTACTAGATAATACTTTAAGTGCTTTTGCTTTTTTGGCTGGGTGGTGAGCTTTAGATTTATGTGGTTGGAGAATTCTGTAAAGTATCGGAAACCTCTCTCTCCACAGCCAACACAATTCCCAGAGAACCCTTAAAATAAAGAGCAACTTATAGCTTATAAGAAAGATAATATAAATTATTTAGCTCCACTTCATAAAAAACACTGCATTAAAATGACTATTTAAGCACGGCTAACATATAATCAGGAAAAACTAGCAGCAGCATTGCTTTACAATCTTACAAATGTTTAAGCATTTCACACTTCAATCAGAGAAGTTCAGGGGATAATGCATAGAAAATGCATCTTTAAACTAGCACATCATATACTGAAAAACAATAACACAGTAAAGCTGGGTTCACACGAGCGTATGACGCGCATACACTATGTCCGGAATGCTGTGTGTCGCATTTTGGCCAGTATACATACACTGCACCCAAACTGCGACACACAGGAAGTGCTGTAAACACCGAGGGAGCATTTACATTGTCGCTGGCAAGTACAAAAGAAAAATATGCCGGAGCGTATTTTTCTTTTTTTCATCACACGAGTGTATGATGCGCTGCGCATCATACGCTCGTGTGAACCCAGCCTAAAACAGCCAAGGTTAAAAAACTCTTAATCTTAACATGTTTACCCTGTGCAAAATTATCTCCATGTTGATCCAAGCACAAAAGGATAGCTGCCATTCCAGGTTTAAATTGAGAAAAATCGTTCCTGATCACAACATTTATTACTGGCAAAACTCACTGATGTCTACTAGAATCTGGAAACTTTGTACAGATATTACCTAAAAGTGCATTTTTTCCATCATCATCTGGCAAAAATCGCTTGTCAACAGCACAGACAAGGATGTTGTCGGGAAGGTTGGGAGTTTTTGCTCCAACTAAAAGAAATCCTGCTGGAACATCAAATTGTTCTGTGCAAAGTGTTCCTAACCGCAAGTCTTTTCCTGCTTGGCAGAAACCTGATGAAAAAAAATACACATTTAACATGAAATACCTTGATGGACCTGAAGAAACAGCAAATATTTTATTTGAAGAAAAGGTCAGGGTGTAATATGCAAGATGTGACTCCTAGTACATGAATATACATACTACTTTGTACATGCAAATGGATACATTAACCAAGGCAAAGCTGTTTGTGAGTACTTGCAGGGATGGGGGGACTAAGGAAAACAAATTAAACTGCAGCATAAATTGGAAAGCTAGAGCAAGAGAGGAATCAAGTGGTACCAAAGTTTTAGGTCAGGG
>WMED01028337.1:447-10468 GCA_019650415.1 Pipa parva | reverse complement strand
CACAGGCACACCCCCCACAAACACATACACACACATACACACACACACACACACACACGCACACACATCCCACACACACACACACACACACACACACACACACACACAAACACATACACACAAACACACAGCTGCAATTCCCAACAGTCTCAACAAGGACGCTGGAGCTGAAGGTTGCAGACCCCTGGGCTAGGAGCTAGGTGTGTGGTGTGTTTTTCTTTTGGTACTGTAAGGATACTCTATTAATATACCATTCTATCTGATAGCTCCTCACACACTTTACAGCCCCCCACTCCTTCCTCGACTTATACAAGGGTCATAGCAAATTTCAAAATTTTTGGCCCAAAAACTGACCTCGACTTATACACATACATGTTCCAAAGGACTTCCTGTTTACATTGATTGGAAAAACAAAGGCACCCAAAATCTCATTTCCATGTTTTTGGTATCTATAGACTAGAAATTACTTTCAAGTTCATTTCTACTATAGCATTGACTCCTGAAAAAAATAGTTTGATTACCCTTGATACTTGTCAGCAAAGAAACTGATTTCTAAAATGTATGGTGACTTAACAGCTATTAGATGTTTAATGCAAATGGTTCCGACCACTGTATGATAAACTGTCCTAAAGAATAAAATTAATAGTAAGGGGCAGCTTTATATAATTATCTTTTAAAAATAATGCATTACTGTGTCCCTCTAGTGTACTATCACATGAGTCTGGTTTCTCATCCCTAGTCTCATGCATGCCCTTATCTTAATCTTGCTTGGACTATCGCAATGCATATTTAACTGACCTTCCAGCCTCCCAACCCTTCCCCACTTTAGTCCATTTTAAATTCTGATGCTATAATTCTCACTATCTTTCCCAGAAAGGACAGACTATTTTGAAAAATCTGTCTGCTCAAGACTCCCTGTTAAAAAACAAATTATTTACATTACATATTCTCTATTAGGCAGTGACCACTATCCTCTTGACTCAATTACTGCCTGAAAGAGTGATGTATTTTCATGATTATATGCTTTTAATTTACTTCACTTGTACTATCTTAAGCAATTCTTCCATGTTGAATTTATAATTGTATTGTTTAACTGAACAGCACTGAGCAATCAATCAGAACTTTATAAATAAAAATAAACACATATAGTACTTTTTCTGAGTTCATATTTTTCTCGATTCAGACTACTGTCCCAGCTGAGAAAACCTAATCATAGCATGATTCAGTTGCTGCTACTATGCTTCATCAGAGAGGTTTTGCCTGGTTTAACCATACAAGAGAATATTGTTTGAGAGTTAATTAAATCCCTTTTTGTTAAAGCTTAAGTGAATTGTTATTATTAGTGGCTTCCAGCTAGAACTCTACAATAAAAGGTCAGATTGGTGGAATGCAGGAACTCCAACAGATCAATCAGGTTCCTGGTTACCTCCCTAACCAAGGTCCTTTCTTTTTCTTTTGCTTAGTTGGGATAGGCATTCAGCCGAGACAGAGAATCTCTTTGCTTAAAGATGCACCTTATATAGACAGGCACTTATATAGACAGACACAACAGGTCTGAATAATGTGAAATTTCAGTTCCTAGTCAGTTTTATTGTGAAAGGAGCAAGCACAGTATCAGATATTTGCTACTGTGCAAAATCAGCACACATCTCAGACAAAAATAAATAATTAATAAGCCCTTCCTTTCATGCAATAAAAACTACAAAATGAATTATGTAAATTACAAAAAAGCAAGATAACAGTTTTCCTTTCTGTACCTCCTTGGTTACCTGGTGTGTTGCAAATAAAAAAAGGGTACTTAAAACCATTCCAATAGATCTACAGTGATAACTATTATGCTGCTCAGTGCTCCAGACCCTCTGCCAGCTGCTGCCTAATAAAGAACTCCTACTCAATAAGACTTTTTTCCCTCTAATGTAAATTAACACATTTTGTTGTTCGGTGTAAATATAGCACTGCTTTCCTTTTCATTTGCCCAAATGCATTATGGACAATTGTTTCATTTTCATTTAGGGAAGTAAATTGTATACTAAATTGAAGTAAATTGTATACTACTATTATAATTATATACTATAATATTGTATACTATAAGCCAGGTACATATATCTCTGCATATGTTAATTCCAATTGTGCTGATTGGCCTGCAACATTTCCCCTTAGTAAAGAGCCTTCAGTGGCTTCCATGATTGCAACATGAGACTAACCTCTTTATTGCCATGGAAGTTTTATCCTTGATTAATGGATAAGAAGGTATGATTGAAGCGAAAACTATATATGGTTGATAAGAAACAGCAAATCCTCAAGTGGTATATTTTATTTCAAGTAGAGAAAATTATAATAAGCTGTAAATCCATGATAAGCATGCTATTGTATTGAGGTTTAGGCAGTTTAGCTGCTTACTATGTGCCATTCTTATTTCCATATAATCTATGTTTTGTGGTTGGGGGAAAGAGGAACATACAAAATGCACAAAAGTTCCTAAGTTATTAAATGGCTTATTTTCACAAACAGGTTAAAATAACAGTATCACAAAAAAACAAAAATGCACTTAACTTTAGCCTATAAGCTCAATATATTTACTATTATCAACTACCCAAAATGTATGTACCAGAAAGCAATTATTAAATGACATGGTTAATTTTTATAATACATTGCATGCAAGAAAATCTCCACTACACAGAACTACTGCAAAACATGTATTTGATCCCTCTGATCACTGTATTTTTTCAGTGACTAAACCAGGATTTTTTTCTATAGGTAAAAGAGCAGAAACTGAGGTCAAAACACAAATCTAGCACTTCTAAATACTGTATATTGACTTTAAGGGATACTGATCTGCGAAATGTACACACTGACAGACATGTATGCTTTTAAAAACAACTGAATTTTAAAGATTTCTGCACCAAACACTTTCAAATAATTAGGGTGAGAGGACAGATAGGTGTGTGTTTATTTTATCCATCATAAAAAACAAAGTTCAGATCATGCAATTGTGGTTTATTACAGCAAACAAAAGCTTGATGTTCAGTAGTATGGGAATAAATGATTAGCCCTTACAGAAAGAGTAGGCCTTGTTAGAATAGTAATTTACTAATCTAACACAAGAAAACAGAGCAATGTGTGCTATAAAACTGTGTGTAGTGCATAATTCATCTTGTTTAAAACAGCCTAGTTATATTTGGCTCAGTGGGAAAATCAACTACTTGCTTTGTTAGCTAATTGCTGATGCAAATTATTACTGTTTATAGCAGATTACAAAATATTTTATAACAGAAAACAAAAAACTGCTATTCTGCCATAGTTCTCTAACAGATTACTGTTGTTACATATTAAACAAAAACCTCTGCCTGTTATCAAATTGTTCCCTAACTAAACATCAGGCGCAAAGTATGCAGAAAATAACATGGAACTAAGAACTATATTTGTAGGCTTGGGTGTTTTAAGGGGAGGCAAAGGGGGTGAAAGTGCCCCCCGTAAGGCCTCTTTACCCCAGAGGGGCACATCAGGAGTATTCCTAGTCTCTCAATATGACCTACTGTCCTGCACTACAAGTCGAATGGATGGGCGTCACCATCCCCAATATGGCGGTGCTCACCATTTTGTTGCATCAATGATGCATTTTCTGACAGAACTTAAGTAAATTATCTTTGAAGCATGGTGGGGTTGAGGGGCAAATTAACGCATACTTTTGTGTAAATTGGTGACAATTTGCCACTTCTCTAACTTTGCATATTAATCAAGGATTGGTAACAGAGTCAAAAGGCATCAGTACTTGTTGACTATATGTTAGTGGCCCACTTTAGCGTTTTATAACAACTTTTCACTCACCCAGCAGTTTAGCAATAACATACAGTGCCTGACCCCAGAGGAAAAGTTTTCCATCTCGTCCACAGTTGCTTGGAAATCTTTTTTGACTGTTTGGGTTAGCCTTTTCCGCTTCAACAAAATCAGCAGGTACATGGTAATATTTTGGAACCACAGGGCAACCTGCAATACAAACAACCAGTTTTTACCATATGTGTAGACTTGTAGACAAGCCTAATTTAACAATAAAAGAAAAGTGGAGCAGTTTTGAGACAAAAATGTACACAGATTCCACCTAGAGCATTGACCAGGTATATCATCTAGGATAAGCATAACCAAGAGGAGAAAAAACATAAAACTGCAGCAAAAGGCATTTTAACTGAAACCACATTCAGGGGGTTATTCACTTACGTCCGACTTGTTGCGTATAGGGACGAATTCGCCATATAAAGACATTTGCAATAGGCTGCTACTGTCGCAGTCACGTCTTTATAATGAGAATATTGTCGCAGTTGCGACTTTATTATGGGAAAATTGTTGCAACTTTACAATGGGGAAATTGTGGCAGATTTACTAAGGAAATCTGCTGTTTGCTTAGTGAATAACCTCTTCAAGATACAGTTCATGACCAATTTTGATTAGCTCTATTCTGCAAAATCCAGAAAAAATTAGCAACTCCGAATGGCCCAGACAGAGGTCTTTAAAGTCCATTAAATAAGACTATAGTTACAATTACTGGAAATAACTCAAAATAAATCAAATGCTAGGTAACATCACAAAACTGTTGTAGAAAATGTACGTATGTATAGCAGTGCTTAACAATTCAGTAATAATACAGACAAGGGCAAAGTGCGGAACAAAGAACAAGTGAAGTAAAATGACAAGAATATAATCAAGAGAATACATCACTCTAAGTGCCATGTTATGATTGAAACAAGAGGATGGAGGTCCCTGCCCCATAAAGCTTACAATATAAGTAGGAGGAAGACTTGCATAAACATATAGGATGGTAACAAGTGCAGTAGGATAAAGTGACAGTTCATTTGGCTATAGGTGCCAATTAAATAAGACAAGAAAAAAAAATATATATATATATTTCAATATATAGCAGAGATTGCAGCAGTTACCCATGCTAATGAGAGAATTATTGCAAAGCAAGCAGTGATAAAGAACTTAACTTCACCTTCTTGCTGAAAACACGCAATACATTTTTTTTTTGCCAGTGTTTGCAGTCTAAACGAAGATGCTACCTTTATTGGAACATCAGCAAAAAAAAAGAAAAAAAAAAAAAAAAAGGGATTTGGTTGATAAAGTGATGGAGAAAATCATTTTAAGTTAAAGTTGGAGCTCTCCTATATTTATCTCCTATGACATACTGCTCTACATGATATTCACCATACTTTATTGCATGCAATTAAGTCAATCATCACAGGATGCATGTTGGAATTATTATTATTTTTTTTTTAATGTAGCTTGTCTCTATTTTACATCATATTGTTCTTAGGCACTTAGGAAGGAATGCCTTCAAGGCTTGAATGCTATGAAAACCTTGCTCTATTGAGATTATTTTGTAAAGATTTTTGTTGCATTAATTGATCAGTTGTATGGGGAAATTCATAACCATGCTTTTTTGTCAGTGGGCTGTTTTGTTATTTCAAGTACCACAAACACTTTCTATTAAAGTAAATTGTTTATAGAGTTCATTTTATGTGTCAAACCCCCTTTTAGGCAAGAATGTGTTTTACAGGCCAGGGTCTAATTCTACAAGTTCTTTTATTATTTATTTTTGGATGTGTATGACATATGCCCTATTTTTTATAAATAAAATGTTCACAATTCACTTGTAGGTAAATGAAAATAAGCATTCATTCTGTTTCCTTAACTTTTTATTCTTTTTTATTAAGTGATGTTGCATAAACAATATACAAAGTAATTAGCAGGTACCTGTAAGGATATAATAAATACAGCCAGTGACTGACTAATAAGTTTTGCAGCCTCTGTTCACTACTGATGGCTCACATAATCATCCTGACTAGGATACAATGCTTACATGCAATAAAAAAAAAACAAATGAATATCAATATACAGAACAATTTTTCTGTCAAACAGATCCAGTTGGAAGCTCTACCCTGCATTATGGGCACCAAGTGGTAATTATACTGTGTAAAGCCCAGGTATTAGCAGTGCAATAAGGTGGTTTGTATACTGCAATAAGGTAGCCTGCACATCAGCTAACAGGACATGACTTGTTCTTCTCCGGTGATGAGGTAGCAACAAAATACTATGCAGTGTTTTGCAAATTGTCCAATGCAATACACACACTGTGAAGATAGCAATCAGCTAAACAGCATATATCCTGGCCAAACACTGCTGATGAATAGCACACCCTTGGAATACATCACACACAGGCACATCTGTTCCACAGCCTTATATTATTGTTTCCTGACACTCTCCCTATGAATGGCTACAGTCATTTTTCCATTACAGTCAACAACCTGGATTTGTTCTCTTCTCTCTGGCATCAGTAAGTGACTGCTATTACATATCTAATATTCTGCATTCTCATTTCACTACTCCTGTTTTGAGTACAGTTATGTAGGTTTTTAGCTTCACATACACCTGATGAAGAGGAGGTGGTTGCCCCCGTAACATTGTGTTATTTTATTCTGCAATAAAATGGGGATTCCCTTTTGAGTTTACACAGTAAGCGCCCTGAATTCATTTGTTTTAGCTTCACATTTCCACATAAATGCTAACTTCATTTCCCTGTGAACATCTTCCCCACTCTGTCAAGCAGATATTTAGGGTATTTCCTCTTCCTCTTTTATCATATCATACTATAGCAGCCAGGGAACCTGTGACCAAAGGTAATCTTGGTATGTTTCAAATACTGGGCTATCCTAAACACTAATTTGAATTTGGGGTTCATTGCCATGATAAATGTAGCTATTTATCTCTTTTACCAGGAACAGACTGTTATATCAATATTTAAAGCACACCTCCACAACTTAAAAAAACAGGTGCCTTTCCTGTTCCTAGCTATTTATTCTCTCTCTCTTCCTTAACCATATATTATATATTCTTGCTTTTACACTTTGGTAAAATGTAATATTCTAGTTCAGCAAGAATACCACAAGCCAGTCTCTTTATCTTTGCTCTCCCTACTCAAAGTTTCATTCTAATTGTTCCCCCACCCCCCTGCAAAACCTTATAGTTCAGGATGGCCCTAAGAGTAACAGAGTCTAGGGTTGACCCATAGAAGATTCCTGCGCTCATGACACAGGTGCATCTTGGTGCAGTTGGTTCTGTTCAGAAGAGTTTCTTAGTTACCACAGCCTGGGGAAATCCTGGAAAGCTTGGACAAAATGTAATCACAGTACTGTACAACATATATGAATGTGAAGGTGTGTGCCTGTGTTTGTGTGTGCTTCAGTCTCTAGGCAAAACTAATAGTGGGCCCTATATGAAGGAATACTACTATACTAGTGACATTCACAATTCATAAGTGAATGAAGACCATCACTAACTTTAAACTATTTTCTATAAAATAAACAAAAATTAAAGGAAATTCAGCATTATTTCCAGTCTCTGCTACATACATACAATATAAAAATTCAAAGTTATCAGAAGTGAACCTTCTTGGCTTTTGCCAAGGAAAATCCCTCGATAATGTTTGAGAAGTCCAGACTTCTGCACATATCCCATTCCTGTATATATACACTAAGCCATTTAAGCGGTCTTGTGACACTGATGGTCTTGGTGATGAAGGATAAATAACGCCACGCTAAGATTTAGGTGCAAATTGGGCAGGTTTACTCTGTAAATGTAAGTAAGCAAGTTTAGAGGTGCATCTGACACATTAACAGACAAGCTTCTTATTGCAGAACATATTTGAAAGTGCAAGTCATTGGGATCAATGTCACCCTTTACTTCTGAGAAGTGTTTGAAGCAGCATTCAAGTCTTTTGCTCATCTTTAGCAGCTTTCATGTCTTTTGTATTGAAAAGAAAAATCAAACAAGTGTAAAAATGTGAGTATTAAAGAAAAGTGCTGATGTCCTCATCTTCATGATCAAACATTCTACTTTTTGTTTGTCTCCTGGTAGATAAGGAGACTTCAGCTCTTTAACAGTCAAACTGGCTCATTCAAACCCATTTTTTCCTATAGTTTTGCAGAAAATGGAGCATTGCTTTATTTTCATTTTCTAGTGTATCTATACAAACCCGTGGGCTCTGAATCACTTTGCTTGCACAATGAATATGGAGGAAAACAGTGTACCACACATTGACACAAATGGCAAATTCTTTGGAAAGGCTATTAGCCTCCACAGTTGTCATTTGGGCTTTCTTTCTTGTTGCATAAATGATTAAGATGTTCATGTACTGACAAAATGTCAGCTAGCTTGTAGAGAAGATCTTTTACACTGTCAATCCCAGCACAACAAACAGCTCTAAGCTAAGGAAGCCTTTGCCAGCACCACTATCTTCTACAAATATTTCTCATCTAGCGTGCATGTACCAATTCTAGGATGTGGGCTCAATAATTCATGGTGGGCCATGGATTTTTGTAATATATATATATATATATATATATATATATATATATATATATATATATTTCTCTCTTTTCAACACATCCAAACATATATGTGTGTATACAAGAAGATGACTAAGACACCACTGGAGGCTATACATTTTCCTTAAAATCATTTTCATAATTTTTTTTCGGGATACAAAAAAAAACACACAGAAAGGAATAGTAGAATCTGTGCAAGGGTTATGATAATTTACTATTGCCTATTATTGCTCCAGGATATTTTCCATTTACAGCAAGCTGGACTGTTAAACTGTGCTGTTGATTTCTCAAATGCGGCAATTCTCCCGGGAGGCAAACAAAATGCAGCACAGACCTGAAATCTGTGTTACTATTTGAATGAACACAAGAGAACAAACATGAGGCATTTCTTACTATACTGCTTAATACACAGGTCAGTTCTAGAGGAATCTGTTGCACTTTATTAAAATTGGAGGTTTTCAAATATGGCTGTTTTACAGCTGCCCTTCTGTATTCAACAACAATGTAAGCGTAATATACCTTGTTTGTTACTATATTATATTATCACTATTTGTAACATACTAAATATTCACTCTAATGAGAGCAACCCCTTGAAGTCCTCTTCTATATTTGTAAGTAATAGACCAGGCTACTTCACTGCAGTAACCTAAGAAATAAATACAACGTATACTTTAAGGGGCATTAAAGCTTACAACATTTTCAGTGAGATTTTTTTTTAAAAATGGGGGAAAACACAGCATTTGCTATCTGAGGCATTTTTATTTAATTTTTGAATTACAGCATTTAGAGGAACAATTAAAATCTCTTTAAATAGAATTGTCAGTGCCTCAAGCTGTAGTTCTTAGTCTTTCTAATATTTAATGTTTACATTCCATGCTTACAGTTAGATACAGATAGAACACCACAGAATAAAATACCGGTGCACTGCACTCACTCACACTGACAGCAAGACTGACTTGGTTCCATGAGGGAATAAATTAGTAGGTTTAAGACTCACAGTAAGGTAACCTTATGGATCAGAAAAACTATAAGAAAGCCTAAAATCTATTTGTAAAAAAAAAAAAAATATATATATATATATCTTCCTCTATAGCATTGTTGTTGAGGTTTTTATTTCATGTGAAAAACAAGTGAGGATTAAATACATTTTGCATTGTTTTATGAGGAGGGTTGTGTATGAGAGGAATAGCAGTCAATTCTCATTTTATAGCCCGAGTGGCCAAGAATCTCTGATATGATATTATTAATTTAACTTGCGTAAAACAAGTCCCAATTCCCTCGCATTCCTCACTGGTCATTTTTCATTTCTAATAAGTGTTTTCCTTATTGCTGTGTTACTTGACCTGCTTCATTTTTATAAAAATTGCAATTGATTAGCCAATGCACACACTGTACAATGTTCTTGGGTTAATATGCCGGAGCTGAGTTTATGTACATATATATGTTCACATATGGGAATTACACTTACACTAATAACTATAAAATCCATCATTGACAGAAACATATAAGACATAGATTATAAAATCTTGTTTACAACTTTGCATTTCACTACTACAGATAATCACAAAAGGCCAGTGAAACATAAAAGGACATCATTATTATTGTTATAGTGAAAAGAAGCAATTACTAAACAACTAAACCTC
>WMED01028336.1:0-10469 GCA_019650415.1 Pipa parva | reverse complement strand
AAGCAGTTATAAAGTACAGTTTTTATTTGTACAATGACAACTTACACTTTGAGGATCTAACGTTAATATTAATAAAGAATAACTTTTTATGGATATATTAAGTTTTTTAGATTATGTCTTATGCAGTTAGCTGTCCCCTTCATGTTTCTCCAGCGCATCCATCTACCTGTCACCTAGCAGGATTGTCCACATCTGTTCTTTTAAGGTGTGGGAAATATACTAGAGATGTACTAACACATGGGAGAAGAATAAAAGAAAATTTGGTATTGAAGGGTATATGATATATATTCTTCTATATATGTTCACATATGACAAGACTTACAAATACTACAATGTAGAGTATTGTCCTTAATGTGACATTCCCATGATTAAAGTTGTTAGAATCCGTCCTTGGCCTGTCTTTCCTACTTGCAATTATTAATTATCCTAAAAACAGCAGTGAAAGCATTGTCTTTATTTATTTTGTCAACAACGCAGAATTAGGCATGAGTAAAAACCTCAGAGAAAAATGGGTAAGTTTGTTACTGCTGGGAATCAGTTTTGAAAAATGCAAGATTGTACAATTCATAGACAATGGTAAAGATGCACCTAACAAAAACAACATAAATGATTACAAACCAAAGTGTTATTATTATATATAATTAACAATTATTTCTAGTACTGGTTATTTACTAAAACACAAATGATACATTATACTCTAAATATAAGTGGGTTTAAAGGAGATGAAAAGTTTGAATAAAACATTATTTCTATTTGACATGTATTCATATAGAAAGCCAATTTAAACATTAAAATGTAAAAAAGATTTTGGGATCAGCAGTATTTGCCTCTTGTTTAAACAGCCATTTTCCCACAATAGTTCTGTGTACAGGCTCTTCCTGTATAGTGCTGATAAGCCCCGCCCCCAAGTCACATAATTCACTATTCAGAGAACAGAGTCTTGTGTAGAATCCCTTTCCCTTCTCCTTATGTAAAAAGCTTGTTCCTATCCAAGAGCAATGCGCATATGAAAGCTGATCGACCAAGTCTGTGGTCAACTGTGCAGAGAGGAAGTCAGGGAAAGGAGGGGGCATGGCTACACACACCAGGGTACTTGTTCACAGGGACAAAGCAGTTACAGAGGGATAATGAGCCCTGCTGAATTAAGAGGTCGGTCAGGAGTTGCTTGAAAATAGGTAAATGGTGCTTTCTTTATAGGCAGAGCTTACATACCCTTTAATACAAGGCCTTCATAATATTACCCATATAAAAATAATTAAGAATATTGGGGAATATCCAGCTCCCCACATCAAAATACATTATTAGCTACTGTATAAAGAAAATTCATAGCAGCAGGTAAATTAACTGAGATAATAAGGAAATCAGTCAAAACTAGTTATGGCTAATGCAATAAAGATGCCTAAGAAATACCTTCCTTCATTGTCAGCTCAATGTCAGTATAGATTCTATAGGAATTTTGTTTATTTATTTTGCTCCTGGATGCATACATATAATTGATTTCATTCCCAAATCCTTTTGACATTTTTAAATCATAAAGGAAAAATTTACTTTCAAAGGTAACATTGATTTGATTCCGTTTCAGCATCTTCTTCAGCAGCAAAATACTGTAGAAGCTATTGTGGAAATTTATATTTTACAAACATACAATGTAAGTTCCTGAATTCATTTAACTATATGCAGATCACTAACCTATTGCTTTGTTAATTTTGTGGAGGAGGCTGATTTTGTGTTTGTGTCTGTTTCAGCTTGGTAAAGAAGTCTCACATAAGGATTAGCAACATATGATTCATCTGTATAATTAACTTTATCTTCCTTAATACTACACTTAACATGTCTATTTGTTTATTAGTATAGTTTCCATATTTAGCCATACAGTGTGCTGTACATCCCATACTTGGAAAAATGTAAATTGGAAGCAACAGTGAGTAAAACTAAGACTAGGTTCACACTAGCAAATGATGCACAGCACATAATGTGAAAAAAAAAATATGCTCCAGTGTATTCTATTGTACTTACCAGTGACAGTGTGAACACTCCCTCGGCATTCATGGCTCTTCTTATCTGGCCGCATTTTGTGCGCGGCGAATACACGTCATACACTAATGTGTCAGGAACTGGGTAAGTATCTTAGGGATACATGGAGCCATATATTTTTTTCACACTAGCGTATTATGGGCATAATATGCTAGTGTGAACCTAGCCTGAATGCAAATGACAGGGCACCATTACAAAGAAAGCTAAACTGGGGGGTGGGTTGTAATGAATTGAAATGTTATCCATATCATGAGTTCCAGATTCTGAGATTCTTTAAGAGAGCTGCCTTATAAATGGGTGATTCATTCTATTTAATTGGTAGTCTTATCAGTAACAGTCTAATTATCTTTGTTGATTATATGCCAAGACATTGTATAGTCCTTTGCATCTCATACAAAAGGTAATAATTCATACACTCTATTCAAATTCGCTTTTGAATGTGTTATGTTGCTACTCATGACAAAAACCCCAGGAAAATGCACTCTGTAATGTTCAATGTTTTCACCCCATGAAATCACCAGTTAATGCTGATACTAATTGTGTCTTTAGAGCCAGTTTAATTTAGCATTTTTAATGCATAACTAACATGTCTGGATGCAATTGATGGGCTATGGCAACAGAAACTTTCTTTTGTACAAAATCTTTATTTTACACTCAGAATATTTAAAGTTAATCTTGAAAACATTTTAGCCAGATAAGAAATCCTGTTCATCAACTTTCACATCCTTCAGAGAGCCTAATTGCCTTCAGTGCTCCCCTTCTATTCTCTAGCTGGCTTATGAGTGGGTGTTGAAATGTAATGATATACAAAGATTAACGATGAAATACGTTTGTCATGTTCCTTATGTACTACTGATTTGCCTGTGGGGTGAAAAAAAATTAAAGTTCACGATTCTCTGTCTAAATTACAATCCATAACCATCGACGTTGGAACTATTCCTCATGGATGAGTTTTCCGTTCTAAATATTTTTGGTTGCACTAATTTCTCTGGCCTTTAACTATCAGAGACTGGAGGATTACCAGCATCAGTGACAAGGTTATCATTTCTATCGTATCAGCCTGCCCTGTAATCAATGGTGTTTATTCAGTGAATAGAATGTCCAACCTGATGATTCAGGGAATATTAATTTAACAAACACTGGAGGTATTCGGGATAGATACTCTTGCACAAACACACCACTCAATGAATAGCTGTTATTCTGAACAGTGGGGGTATACCTGGCCACTTTCCCTTCATACAATAACCATTTACTAATCAAGCACAGTTAAATTAGTGTAACCTAAAAATGTTTAGGTTGAAAGTTCAATTGACCTTTAAGATATTAAAATTGTCATAAACTGACTACCCTCTTTCGTTAATTAAACACTAGCCAGTCACTGATGTTGTTCATTATTTATTTTAATAGACTCTAGTAAATAACTTCCACCCACATTGTAAATGCAATATTCCTGTTATAACTATATTGGTGCTTGACAGGCTGGCAGCCAAGCCTACATAGTACAAAGGAAGGTTATTCCTATAACGTCCAGTTTTTCATGCTGTTATATATTGTAACTCTGACACAGGAGTATTATTTGTATAAGCAGATAGATTTGCCATTATCATGTTGAAAGACAATAGTAAATAAAAAAGCTACAACCATAGACAGTTTGTGAAGAGGTCATTAATTAAAGTCTGCTCAGTGAATTACATTTTCTATGTTTATAACTTCAGTAAATAAGGGGCAAGTGTGGTCACTTATAAAAATCTGGACAAAGGAAGATAAATTGCTGGCAACAAGAGGGCGTAAAGATTTTTACATGCCATGAAAGTGAAATATTTCCCCCTGCTCACTCAATTCTGTCTGGTTTATTCTTTCAGCATACTTATATTGATAAGAGTATAATTCCAACCTGTCTTCGATAAGGTCTACACTCTCTGAATCGTACATATTAATGAAGCTATGGCATATATATATATATATACAGTATATATATGTTAAACAAAGGTTGGCCAATGAATTAACCCTTCCGTTACACAGAAATTCTGCTGGAATTGGTAAATGCCCTAAAGAGCACAACTAAGAACACAAATAGATTAGTATTTCTTCCTACTGAAACATACGAGTCACTGTTCACTACACATCATCTGACCAGTTTCATTTTTCTTATGGTGCTGATATATTGTATTGTATTTTTATTTATTTACAGTATATAGCCTGATATGTTTGTGATATGCAAATGTTCCCTTTTTGTTCCTGTACTCGTTTTCTTTCCATGTAATTTCTATTATTATTTAATTAATGTGTTACTGGACTCTCCCCTCCCCTTTTCATTTTCTTCATCCTTTGTTTCTTTCCCCTTTATACAGTATGTTAATATTGGCTTCAGCTATACTACAAATACTATGCATTGATATTATGTTTTGCAGATCTTGCACCCTCGCTTGTGCATTGTCATTATAACACTGTACCTTTCACTGTGTCCTGGTCTAAATAAAGTATTTGAAAATGAAAACGTCACTTTTTATTTTTTGTAAGTGAGGTAATATACTGTATTTATATATGTATATACATACAAAATATGCTGCAGTATATATAAATACATAGATAGATAAAATCATACAAAACTTCTATGATTTTAAAGTCATCTACTTACTTTCTCACTGTATTTCAAAAGGATGTAAAAATGATTGCAGCACTGCATGCAGACAAAAGAGGATCAGTGTTGTGGCACCCGGGAGTCAGTGCTGGTGGAGAGAAACAGGTAAGTATTTCTCCTCCACTTCAGAATCGTCCCCTAGATAAAGAGCATTTAGTTCCCCTTTAATCAGATTCTAGAATCTGAAAGAAGTTTTCTACTGCTAACTGATCTCAATTAACACCACAAGTGAAAAATCTTTAATATAGCGACAAGACAATTTATTGCATGAAATACAGTATGTCAATTATCCACATAGTAAAATTACCTTGCCTAAGGACAACACTAAATTCACAAATAATTAAAACATAAAAACAACATTCATAATAGTCATATTAATAAATGTGCAAATGTATGATGGAAGGATAACATTAAATATTGTGTGTACAAAGACTTTTCCTGGGCATATAGCATGTCACAAATACATAAAAGTTAGGATAGAGTAGTGGTGTTAGTCCACAGATGCAAACAAATGAGTATTGCAATACTTGGTGATACCTTTTTTATTGGACTAACAGTCATTTTAAATAGATGAGCTTGCTGTCAGTGTATATATATATATATATATATATATATATATATATATACACACACATATACACACACATATACACACACATATACAGCTTAATTAAAAAGACAAACACCAGCTCATTATGAAAAGTGTTGATAACAAAATCACATTTTACATTACTATTCAGTCATCACAGTTGTGGCATCTGATTTACCTAACGTAGCACCAATTTGAGTTTTCTAATATGAAAATATACCGAGGTTTCCCTGAAGGCATGTGAGTCATAGGTGAGGCAACCTAGTTTAGTATATAAGTGCTCTCTTCCTTAGCCACCCTTCCAGCTGATGGGGGGATCCACCTCACAAGGGGATTCCCCATGGGAGGCAAAAATGATAAGTCATCAAAGTGTGAACAGTTATGTACATGTGTGAATTTGCATCCATTCAACACTTCTGCAACCTATTAATCAAGTGTTGGAGTGTGTTGAATTCTCCAAGACATACTGCTCTGAATATGCCAGATGACTTCACCAGCTCAAAAGTGATGAAGTAGGGGGTTGTTGGCAGAGTTCCTGTTTGGCATAAAGTGACTGTACACTCAAACGACAAAGAAAATATAGTGATCAAGTGACAAAATGAACTAGGATAGTGGTAATCAAAATGGGACAAAGCCTATCCTTATAATCAGTTCTGCCAATTAATAGTATATTGACATTAATCTAAGAAAGATACAGTTATAGTGACATGTTTTCAACAAATCCATATGAATCATGGGAAAAATATGTCACTTCACTTTACTTGGGTGAATTTGCATCACTACACATTACTGTACATGCTGCTACTATTTGACTGGTTATGTCTGATGTGTCAAATAGTATCTATCTCCATCTGTTTCTTTGTCAAGGGAGTATGCTGTTTAGTGAATAAATAGCAGCAATTTTTTTTCTGTTGGGCCACCTGGTATATTTGCACTTTGATAATTAAGCCTTTAAGAGAGACAGAGTGAATACAGCCACAGTGAAGAAGGAGATCTGGGGGAAAAAGTCCTCTAGATGTGCCCTAGGACAAGGCACCAGGTAGAGCTAAAGGAATAGCTGAGAGAGGTGGGGTAGGTGACCCTTGGTTGTCTCTCAGGGCAGAGTTTCTGCTGAAGAAGCATGTCCCTAGGTTATCAGTATACATAGAGGTAACATTTGTTATAGGCAGAAAGTTAGTGATAGCTTAGTGGTTCAGGAGCCAACAGTCCTATCTTGCAACAGGAGTGAATGAAGGGGCAGCTCCCAGAGGGTTAGGTAGATATCTTGCCCTCAGTTAGAGACTCAAGTTGTAGAATACGGCAATCCTTTCCAGTTACTGCTGCTGAGAACCATGATGTAAGCTATGTATTCTGAATAAACATATTTTACCTGCTTTAATGACACTTTAAGGGGGTATTTATTAAATGTAAAAAAAAATATTAGCTCTTGAAAAAATCCCCATCAAAAAAAGTCACAGAGAGAAGTTACAGTGTAAAAATGCACTGGAGAAAAGTCACATTGATAAAAGTTGCCACCCCCAAAATCAGCACTTATTAAGGCCCTTGTGACTAAATTACTTGCTGAAAAATATGTCCCAGAATTTGGCAAAGCAACAAATAATTCTGTATGGCAGCTGATTGTAATTCCTCGCTGATATCGAAAATAGTCGCAATTAAACAGACACTCCGCTGAAATCAATGTAAAATGCGGTCATTGTAACGCACTGGCTTTTTTTCAATATCGATCTTTTTCGGTAGCAAAAAAATGTTGTCTCCACTTCATAAATTAGTCGTTACTGAAAAAGTGATAAAAGTCGTTGAAAAGTTGATGAAAAATAACTAATAGTTTCAAAAAGAGAAATACCCCTGTTTATGTGGTTCGCCGTATGAGAGTAAATTCTTGTTTATACTAAAAATGTAAATAAATGTCTCAAAATATGCTAAAGGATAAAATGCCTATTTTGCATCTCTGTATTAAGTAATAGTGGCTCCAGGGCCTGTACTATTTCAGTCAACCCCCACAGTGGTCATTCTATGGTATATACAAATGATCTTATATTTAAACCAGGAATTTTGTTTTTGTTCAGCAATGTTTTTTTTCCAAAAGATTTTTTTTGTTTGTTGACTTGTTTTCATTTCACATATTATAATAAATATTTTGCAGAAATATCTGTTTAGGTAAATATCTATTAAATAAATGTTTACATTTCTTTGCAACAGATCGAAGGGGAAATATACTGTGTCTTCTGAAATTAAATTGTGATTTCATGCAAGATTGAATGGAATTAGCATTTTACAAGCAGAAACAATGCCTTTGTATTGTACTCTTTCATAGAAAGCATTTCATTTGTTTCTAGGATATTGTTATTTGTCTGCGTTGCTTTTTTTGATGATGGATTTGGGAAAAGAAAAAAAATGCTTTAATTGTCTGTTATTTGGGCTACTAAAAAATCAATTAGTTATATGCCTTCACTTTCATTTACTTTATAAAATCTGCCTATTTTTTTGTTATGATACCAACTCTATGAGAAACAAAAACAATATGTAATCCAGAATACCATTCTGTATAGAATATTGTTTAATACTTTATATAACATATTATTTTATCTAGCAGATTGAATTTTTATTTTACTTCCCTTTGTTTTTCACTCTCTGCTTCTTTTGCCTGAGGGTACAATGCATTTTCAGCTTAAAAAGGCAGGCTGCTCTTGTCTTGTCCTGGTATTCTCAAGAGAAAATTAGCAAAAGCAAACTATATTAACAGTTTATCAGTAAACTATCATTTTCGGCTTTTAAACAAATCCTTCCAAAACAGTTCCAAGAGACGGAACAGCCTAGATATACTTTCCTGTCTGTAGGCATAAGTGATAATCTTCAGTGAATGTTGATGTGCAGGCAGTATGCCACAAGATTCCCTAAAGCAATCACTTAAGAACTTTAAGGGAAAAAAGAAATGTGTTTGCTTTTGCAAAACCTTTTATGAAAACAGAAGCCAGTGTCTGACAAGATTATCATATTGTCTTGTTCATAGACCAGGTTTAAGCAAGGAAACTAAAAATAGCATAGGCAGTTGGTTTTTATTGTTCTCTTTCAAGTTATTCATTTATATATTGACAGGTTATCTGGAAACCAAATCTGTAGATGCTGCTGTATATTATATATATATATATATATATATATATATATATATATATATATATAATGACAGCAGAATGACCTAGCTAATGGTAAATATTGCCATGGGCTCATATTTGATCGCAACACTTGATCCCAACCACAGTGACCCTGCAAGACAGTACAGTACTAGATACAGTGTACAGTATATGAGAACTGGTGCAGAGAGTTACACACTGTGTGAAAAGACATCATGATGAAAAATAAGGCACAGATACAGAGATGCAGAGAAATTGAAATATATGGATGGTTAGGATGAATAGAAGATAAGGATGGGTCCAAGCTCAAAGACATGACTGTTTATAAAAATAAAGCAAGACTAAAAAAAGGACAGGAATGTCAATAAGTCAAATGGTTTGACTAGTAAATTATTTTTTAAAACTGTGTTATTAACTACAATTCCACATTTGGTCATGTCTATTGATTTGTGCTTCAATTTAAGGTTCTCTATTAATATACTTAAGTATAAGAAAGACAAAGGGACATAAACACACTATAGGTCATTTAACATCATGAAATTAAAAAAGACTAATAGTACCATTAACAAAATCCCAAAGAGACCTTACAGGGGAACCATAGATCGATTATGGGGGTAATTCAGCAAGGTGCAAACTCACCTTGTGATGCTTCGATTCACCTCGCAAAAATGATTACACGCTGCCTTATCTCCTACACACGCACATCAGCGCACGCTTTAAAGGTATTCCAGCCTCGTGAGGTGACTCAAGTGGTAGCGAGGAGATTGGAATACCTTTAAAGCATGCGATGATATGCGCATGTAGGAGAGAAGGCAGTGCGTAACCATTTTTGCGAGGTGAATCAATGCATCGCAAGGTGAGTTTGCACCTTGCTGAATAACCCCGTGTCTTTACATATGCAGTACTATACTTTAGTGAGATGCGTTTCTCCCCAGTAGTTGTTTCATGTGATGCAGAATGATTGAGTAGGCAGCACTGATAAACTCCTGCAACAGGAAATGTGTGTGTGATGTGTACTGGCCAGTTTTACATGAAAAGGTACCCACCCCTGAACATTTTTGCCCTACTTACTACTTAGCACATGTGCACAAGTCAGCTTTCCCTCTGTAATCTCCTGCATTCCAACTTAATTTATGTGTCCAAAAGGGAAGAACACTGCTTAACCAATAGCAGTCAGGCAGTTTTTTCCTCTCATGTTGCCTGACTTGCAGAACAGAAAGAGGAGAGGGAGTGGGGGGAGGAAAATGTCAGCTCTCAGGAAAATTAATTAACGAAAACAAATGGAAAGTATTATTTCTTCCCTAACTGTTTTTTAACTATTTGTGTCAGCAACTGGCTTAGTATAAAGGAGTTTTATATGTATACGTGCAGTTATATCAGCACTATAGTGCCCCTTTAACCTTAAACTGTACTTAAACATTCTCCAAAAGACAAATGTAAGTGATCTGTAGCAAGCCACGCCAAGTATTATTTAATATACTGTGGTTTCCTAGTCAAACCTAGTACTGGAAAATCGTGTGTGCTGTATAGCAAGGATACCCTAAATAGTTAACTAAATAAATACTAATAGCAAGTTCTCAAGACACTAAGGAAGCTTTATGTTGCAGAATAAGCATAGCTGATGTGATTGATGCTAGCTAGAGTTTTAAACTCTCATAACTTATTGCCTTATATAGGCTGAGTTTAAAATTCTCTTTTAAACATATTAAATGGAAAATGTTCCTACAGACCCAAGCCCTGTTAAAAAGGCTTTTATTAAAACGTTGCCCTTTCTGTTGAGTCTTTCTGTTGCTTATTACCATCATGTTAGAAGGAGTATTAGCATTCAAGGAGAACTATAGAGGGGAATTCAGGATAGTCCGAAGTGAGGTGCAGAGTGTTCACCTCACTTCGGACTGACTGATCTGCGCTCGCTGATGTCTTGCACGCAGACATCAGCGAGCGCATTAAAGGGATTCCAGTCTCGGCGAGAGCAAAAGAGTTGCCTCGCTGAGACTGGAATCCCTTTTATGTGTTCGCTGATGTCCGCGTGCAGGACATCAGCGAGCGCAGATCAGTCAGTCTGAAGTGAGGC
>WMED01028334.1:0-10469 GCA_019650415.1 Pipa parva | reverse complement strand
TGGGGGTAAAATTAATGTAAGACAGGGCCTTACTTTCGGGGAAACACGGTATATATATTGCTTAATGACTTAAATTACAAATCAAGTAATGAGCAATGAGCCTGTAAAACTATTTTTTCTCTTTCTATCTGTTTTTCTCTCTCTTTCTTTTGCCACCCCCCATCTCTGTCTTTTTCTTACCCTCTCTCTCTGATTCTCTCTGTCTCATATTTTAATATGTGTCTGTTTTTACAGGAATTTGTTGTTACTAGCCTGAAAGAACTTGGCTACATTACCTTAATGTGTGGAGATGGCACAAATGATGTGGGTGCTTTGAAACATGCCAATGTCGGTAAGTGAAACCAGCAGGCAGAAGTGTTCTAAATCTAGACTGCTAGGTCACAGTGATCAAATGGGATGTGATCAGATTACTGACTGAGCGCTTTGAACAAATGCTAGGGCTTGCTTATACAGGCACCAAATATTAACCAAACTGGGCACAAAGAAATCTGTGCATGTAGGTATGGTGGGGTAGTTAAGTGAAAACTACATTATAGGGTAGTGGTTTCTCAATGTCTTTCTGGCAAACAGTATTGCTTTCCCGCTCCCCTTCTTGTTTTAATAGTTTAACATAACCTAAATGCATTTTTTAATAAGAAGTGCACTAGCTGTACGGACTATAGTCTTCATCTCCCTCTTTTCAGGGGTTGCTCTGCTAGCCAACGCACCGGAGCGACTTCCAGAGAAAAAACGGAAACTGCGAGAAACCATAAATGATGGCAGAGGTGGAGGACATACTTTTAACAGCAATTCTATCAAACCTACTTCTAGAGCTGCTAAGAACAGGATAATGTCACAGCGTGAGGAGCAGCAGGCTTTACAGAGGGTGAGTCTTTGCACAGACTGTGCTTCTGCCAGACGTTTCAGCTGTTGATTGGTGTCAGAAACAGTAGCATTATTTTTCCTAATCGCTTACATGGTTTAATAAAACCAGTGTGTAGCATCTGTAGCCCCATTAACCCATCATTAGTCCTGCAACAGATAGGGTGCTAATACGTGCCAATTTCTAGAGGCAAGTCTAATTGTTCTGTCATTCAATTGCAGGAAAGGATTAGCCAGGTCCTGAAGGAATTAGAAGAAGATCAGCTGCAAGTGGTGAAGCTAGGCGATGCCAGCATAGCTGCTCCTTTCACATCCAAGCTGTCCTCTATACAGTGCAGTAAGTAGGCAACTTTGGGAAGCCCAGAATTATCAAAACTTATTTACTTCTCCTTTAACTGGCGACAGAATGAGGACATTTCCAGGTCTAAGGAAGGTGTGTTCAGTAGGAAAGGGTGTTTACAGACCCTTACCCTACCCATACCATATTGACTACATGTGTCCCAATACTTGCTTTTCTTAAGGGAATGTTGCAGAGTCCTTAGTTCTTTTGCACCATTTTCACTTTCTGAAACATATTTAGCCTGAAAGATAACAAACAATAGACAACACATGTTCTTCTTACATTAACTTGATGTGGCCATTATTAGATTATCTAAATGTTAATCAAAGTCTTTATCTTCTTTCAGTCTGCCATGTAATAAAACAAGGCCGCTGCACTTTGGTAACCACGCTACAGATGTTTAAGATCCTAGCACTAAATGCCCTTATCCTAGCTTATGGGCAGAGTGTCTTGTACTTGGAAGGTGTGAAGTTCAGTGACTTTCAGGCTACTTTGCAAGGCCTGTTGCTAGCCGGCTGCTTTCTTTTCATTTCAAGGTCCAAGGTGAGTAAAGTTTAAAGTCTTCAGTTAAAATGAGATTCTACGTTAGCATCTGGGAATTTTACATGCCAGGTAATATTACTGGACAGTAGAATATTATGTTTTTATACCAAGACAATATAGATTTTATCATGTGCTGTTTCCAGTTATTATAATCTATTTTCATTCATTATACTGGATATAATTCTATATAATAATAATTGTATATCATTTGGCATGTTAAATGATCAGTCCGCTACATAGAGACCTGCATAGTATTGCTCTGCAGCACTGGGATTACTATTATTAGAAATCACACTGATATATTATTGATTGTTTTATCTTTTTGGTAGACTGAAATAACATTCTCAAAAATTGCAAATTTGCTATAAAAAAAAAAAGGCCTTAGTAACAAGGTTAGTTTGGAGTCTGGGCAAAATTGAAAGTGGGGCATCATATACTGGTATGTCAGACCCGTGCAAGGCAGAGAGCGTAAACAGCTTGGGTCTGTTTGCATCAGGGTCCCCTATTCGGCAAGAATATTGGTCAATCACTATGTAACGGACCTTTTTAAACCAGATTATTTTGTAGCCACTCCAGTTTTTCTTCAGTCTCTCATATGATTGTCAGTACAGATAACAACAACAGAAAAGCTAAACATGCTGTGTCCAGTATTGCTTTTCAGTGTAATTTCCTATGTGGCAGGTATGCAATAGATAGCATGCATAGAATTCTATTGGTGCCGTGGCATCGGTGTTTGCAGTTATAGATCTCATAGGGCACCTCAGAAACAAATTATGCTGTAGGAGAATTCTTTTCTTCATAGTTGGCATAAGTTTAGCAACCATTTGCTTTATATTTCCTCTGTACATTTCTTTGAAAAGCCTCTTTAAGGGGTTTCTGCTGCATTCACAGAATATTTAAGGAAAAACCATCAACTCCTGCAGTACCAGTCATCCCTTTGTAGCTGAGCAAAAGCAATGGAGAGGGGAACATGTTCTATCCTTGTCAAAAAGCACTTTCTGTGCCATATTTGTATTATAGGATCACTTAAATGCATGCTACTGCTTGAAAATCCTTTTCACTTTAGTTGGTCATGGGAAATGATGAGCAGTACTGCTATTGGTGAACTGCATTGGTGGATGCACAGTATAGCAAAAGTTGAAATGCCCAATTTTACTTGTCCTTTAAACAGTAGTAGTTTTACTTGGTGTTTTCTCTCTGATTATTTTTGAAGCTGGAGACTGGAAATCCTTCTAATATCATCCTTAATATGCTCTTTCCCAATTCACTTTTTCAGCCTTTGAAATACCTTTCCAGAGAACGACCTTTACCCAACATCTTTAACTTGTACACAATCCTCACTGTGCTCTTACAGTTCCTTGTCCACTTCTGCAGCCTCATATACTTGTACCGTGGGGCTTTAGTACGGACCGAAGCCAGGTGAGACATCGAATATTACATAAATCATTAGTTTATCAGCTATAAAATATTATTACAGCTTCTCTTTACTGTTGTTTGCCGTTGATTAACTTTTGTCACAAAATGCAATCTTTGCATTTGAGTGCAGTACTTGGTTATCATATTATTAATATGATGTCACCTGGTTGATACATTATCAGGAAAATAGATCACTTTAATACAGAAAGTATTTATCTGGTGTCCAGACACAGATTGTTAATACTGTCATTTAGAATAGCAATTAAGGATCAAATACAGTACTTTCATTTTTCTTTTTGTAGATACCTGCATGTGGGTCCCTAAAGAGCTGTAATGCATAGGGATTATGTTACCTCTGTTGTTTCCATAAAAACACAATGGACTGCTTCCCATGTGCAGTTATGTTGTTTAAATAATGGCAGTTAAAGGGAATATGACAGGAGGTCAGGGGGACACTTAGGGGGAATTCACTTTGCACATGCTGTTATGTGCTTTAAAGGGATTCCAGTCTCAGTGAGACCAAAAGAGTTGCCTTGCCGAGACTGGAATCCCTTTAAAGCGCTCGATGATGTCCGCGTGCAGGACATCAGCGAGCGCATAACACCATGTGCGAAGTGAGTCGAAGGATTCGGAGCTCACTTCGCTCAATGGTGAATTCCCCCCCTAATGTATTGTCACAGGTATTCTTCTAGTCTATGAAAGCAACACCCACTGCATGCAATTGTTCAAGTTTACTAATTTCTGCCTAAGTACGGAAGTCACTATCATGTGTTGGATGATGCTTTTGAGTCTTTAGTCAATAATATGAATAGATTAGGATTAATGTGAGTGTGAAATCTGCATTTTTTTTGTATGGCATGTGTTGGGAGATGCCTTGACCAACCAGCCATAGCAGCTTCCCTCACTGGTATTTTAGACTTCATCAGGCTGGTCCAACTCTATTCAGCTGGAACAGTTTAACAAACAAAGTGATCAGCTGGGTCAATTATAGGCTGTTAGTGGCTAATGTAAACCCTTGCATACTATGTAAAATAAGAGTGTTTCTGAATTAAATAATTACAGTACCTAAATATATAAATTGCTTTTTAAAACTGAGTATTTTCTGTATCTTTAAGGAAAGAAGAGTTTGTTGACTTGTATAAGGAGTTTGAGCCAAGCCTGGTGAACAGTACAGTGTATATAATGTCCATGGCAATGCAGATGGCTACATTTGCAATCAATTACAAAGTAAGTATGCCTTTACCTCAGCCAGGAGTCCTGTGGCATACTGCTTGTCTTCATGTCTTAACTTTTCTTTCTGCTTCATGAAATAGGACACAAAACACCAACTGTAAAACCTCACTATGAAAAGACAGACCTCTGACTTCACAAGATCCTTTTCAGAAGCCCCATGTTGAATAGTGATATTAGTGAACTTGGTGTATGGTTAACACTGTGCTGATATTACAGTGCTTGTTCTAAATAATCAGAAATCAGACCTCTCCTTTGCTGCTATGTATCTACAAAGAAGCCCTCTAATATTTACATGTGAGCATGCAGTCTCAAAAGCCCTACAGAGTAATCCATCAACAGGGGCACTCTTTCCTGGAGTTTAGTAACCCACCACAACTGTCATTTACTAGAATTATGAAAACCAACCTCTACTAATGGTTACTAGACCTTAGTAATTGATTGTCCCAGTTGATGAATTTCCCACATAGTGTTTCTGAACTGTCTTAAGTCGCTGGTTCTCTCTCAGTCCTTTCTCTCCTGAAACAGAGTAGCTTGTATTGGGTTTTTTTTTCTTTATTCATGCTGCAATGTCACTTTTCAGCTAACAAGGTCGAGCTGTTTATTAAAAAAAATGATATATACTGTTCTGTTTCTAGGACATAAGGAAGGCAAAGAACCTGTCACAAAGGCCTGTCGTGGGAGATCTCATACTGGTCACTGGATTTTGGTTATAATCCATGGCTTACTTGTTTCTTTATATTTACTGTAGGGTCATCCTTTCATGGAAAGTTTGAGAGAGAACAAGCCCTTACTCTGGAGTATTATCCTCTCAGGTGTGGCTATCCTGGGCCTTTTGTCTGGCTCTTCTCCAGAATTCAATGAGCAGTTTGGTTTGGTGGACATCCCTATGGAGGTAATACAGCTTAGTCTAGCGGTCACATGTTTAAAGTGCACCTAATACTTCATTCTACTAATGAAATAAACGTTTTTGGATATATGTATTTTTAAAAAAGTACCTTTATACAGCGTTTCTCTGTCATCTTCCCTGTCAGCCTGACTTTTCTCTTCTGAGTCGGGTGGGCGGGGATAAATGATGATTGACATTATAGCTCCTCCAATCAGATCCTTGCTAGATTTTGATTTAAGGGATCTGATTGGAGGAGCTATAATGTCAATCATAGAGAATGAATGGACTAAAATAGAGCAGTAGAACCACATAAAAAATATGAAATATGTTAATGTATCCAGGCCAAACAAAATCCATCTCTACTAAACATTACACATTGTTATCATGGTAGGACATGTGGCGGTCACATTCCCAGTACTTTGTTATACTGTAGACAAAAGAGTGTTACCTGAAAGAACAATTTATTAAAAAGCAAATCTTAGAAAAAATGTGTTTCTGGGATAAGAAACATGTAATAAATACATTTTCATTGATAATAAATGAGCATAGTACTAAAATTAACATTCTTCTTTCTCACACAGTTTAAGTTCATTATTGGCCAAGTCCTGTTCTTCGACTTCTGCTCTGCATGGGCTGTTGATCGTCTCCTTCAGTATCTCCTAGGAAGTTCCAAACTTCGAGTGCCTTCCTGAAGCTGACTGTAGGATGCTGAGAAACCCGTACACACTGTCAAATTGACCACAATACAGTATTCAGGGTGGATTTCCTGACACGTTGTTCACTCTGTACGAGAAAAAGGCGGTACAGGGTCAACCCGATACAAGAAGGAAGGGGAAATCATCTTAACACTTGAAACTTGGAACTACATTTGGGACATAATAAACTGAAGTCTATTTTGTTTTTTCTACTGGAATTCGCTTTTGGAAAGCGCCTAAATTTGTTAAATAAACAGCATTCTTGAGTTTTAGATTTCTTGTTTATTTATAAAAATCTGAATTTCTACTAAAAGCAGGCTAAGGTTAAACAATGCTCCAATAAAACATTATGCAGATTTTCATCATTCACTCGAGTTCTCTCTCTCTGCGAAATTCTATCAATTGGATACATTTTGCCTAATTTAGGTTCCATGTAAAACTATGATGTGAAAAAGACAGTTATATGTAAATGGATCCCATTTCCCATATTTTATGAATGGCAGTCATATGGAAGAATCTTGCAAAGAATCACAGACAAGCAAGGTCCTACAGCAAATAATATACTGTGATGGTGAATGAGAATCTGCCGGCCCATTTGTTCTTCACTGACTAGGAAACCATGTTTCATCTTGGTCAGATTAGCTGTGAATAGTCCAGGTCTTCTTGAATTACTACGGTAATAGGTAACTCCCAGTTTCCCTTTTTCCTATTTTAAGTTCTTTATGTACGTTTTTATAATAGATAAATCTTATGTACTCAGTCACAAGCAAAAATTCACAACCTCTATGATTGTAAGTGAAAGGTGCTGGGATATGTTTGAAAACAACAAGGGCCAGATTTTATGCCTTATCCAATTTATGGTTTTGCTGTCATAGGTATTGTATCCATATGAGGAAAGGCATTCTTTGAATTGGAAGAGAGGAGGGTTCTCCACCAGCACAAATCTGTCTAAGCTATGAAATTCCCTACCTGGGGAGACCACTTTCATTTCCCATTTGAGTTTGGCAAAATCCCTAACCAAAACTTGTTTAAAACAATATATAAAATCTGTATTGCATGTTTTCCTAGATGTTCTAATACAAAATGCAATTCATGCTTCTTTAATGGGGTTATCCATGCTAGATTCAAACACCGTTTCAACTTCCCCTGACTGGGAAAGGTCTGTGTTGCTTATAGTATTAGCAGTGCAAACAGGACATTGTATTAGCGTTATTCTTAGCTGTTAGCTGAGTACTTAGTAGTGTTGAATTCACCAGATATTCTGCTTTGCATACACATAGCTATTTATCTCCCACTCCCCAACACTGTTGGTCTAAAAAATGTTTACCAGAGTTAAAAAGTGCAGCCATTCTTGACTGTGTTTGGTTGGAATGATATCTCCACCTCCCATCAGCTTGATAAAATGGATCAATCAGAAATTTCCTGACGCTGCTAGCAAATTGGCATAGGGGTCATTCTGAGAGAAGTGATGTGACCAATAGCTCTACACTTAAAACTGCTGTGAAGAGGTGGAGACAAATTTTAAAGCAAGTATTGCCAAAAGCGCTGAAATTCTTTTAACATGATTAGATTGGTAAATGGTTTATCTTCATGCAAAAATGCGACTACTTCATGCTTTAAAGGTAACTGGTCCACATGCAGTTACAGCTTTTGTACACTGATGCTGAAAGAACCTATGTTTTTATAGAGCTTGTGTAATAGATGGGACTACTTGGTAGCCTGCTAGGAAGATTGTATTAAAGGAGTCATTCTCCTTGGAATTAATTTCAAGTACGTTGTATATAGGGGCATACTCAGACTATTTTTACTAAAGCAGACCTGGGCAAACTACGACCCACAGGCCACATCCAGCCCTCCAAACTCCTAAGACTGGCCCGCGGCCAGATGTAAAAATAGGTGTGGCCAACAACCATAGGAGTCAGCATGTTAGACACACCATTCACACGGCCCGATGGCAAAAATAACTGTCCGCCCCTGTACTAAAGGCTCACATTCAGTGTTCCAAACCTGCTACATTGTTTTTATAAACAGTTATAAGCATTTAATCATATATGCTCAGCTCCAGAAAGCAACAGGTAAGCCAGCAAACCTGCCCTTCCTCTTGCAGTACTATACTTTAGTGAGAAACTTTTCTCAGTAGATGTTTCGTCTGAAGCTGGATGATTTATTACACAGCACTGGAAAACTCCCGCACCAGGAAATGTGTGTGATATAACTGCTAGACATGAGAAGAAAAAGCTGCCTGACTGCTATTGGTTAAGCAGTGTAGACTTTTTGGACTCATCAATCATTCCTGGAATGCAGGAGATTACAGAGGAAAGCTAACTTGTGCTCAGACGTTACATTACACATTAGGCAAAGATGTCCAGGGGAGGGTACCTTTTCATGGAAAACTGGCTGGTACACATCGCACGCACACATTTCCTGGTGTAGGAGTTTATCAGTGCTGTGTAATAAATCATCTAGCTTCACGTGAAACAACTACTGGGTTGTAGTACTGCATATATAAAGATGTAATCTGACTGTAGTTCTCCTTTAAATGCTATTGCAATACATTTTTTACTTATTTCTATCTTTTAGATGCCTCTTTGAACTTATCTATTTTCCCCTTCAGCAGTTCAGTTTGGTATCTTAAGACAGGGATTTGAATGAAAGGCTTGAGAATTCTGTAGAACCAATCAGAATCTTGCAGATGTACATACTCACAGAGCAGCTGCTGAGTTATCCAGTCACAATACTACATGTGTGTAACTTCACTGCTGCTGCCTACCTGCTTCTTTCTTTTATTTCAGAAGTATCAATCTTAAATCGAGTCAGTGATATGAGATATCAGACAGATCAGTTCAATGTAGTTGAGAGAAAAGGGTTGTCTGTAAGAATGTGGCTATAAATGCCAAAACTAAGGTTAGAGCTCCCCCTAGTGACACCTGTTGGTATGGCACCTCATTGTGAGTATATTCATCAGGGCCTTAATGGGTTTTCCACCCAGTGATAAAATAACACTTTAGGTCCCTCCCTAGCATATATAAGCTAGTGAAGGGGTGACCCTGGGTCTTTGCTCTTCCACCGCATGGGTGTAGCAGCAGGGTCCCCATCCTCCTGGTGGGATCCTGGAGAAAAATCCATAGGGTATATATGGAAGTCTAGTGACTATGTTTAGCTCACCTCTGACGGTGAGAGTATATAGGAGAGGTTATCTAGCTGGGTAGCCTGAGACCCCAACAGGAGTGGCAGTGGATTTATAGGCCTGATGATGACTTCAGCTTAGGGACTCTGAGTGGTAGCCGTAGGGACCAGGGATTAGTCTTGAAGAGAAGGAGTCCCTGAGAGATCAGTCCTATGAAAGGGGGCTACCAGAGGGGTCCCACTCTATAGCCCATGTGCAGACTGCCTGGTGGTGTCATCTGTGGTGCAAACTGTTGATAACTATGCAATATGTGTATATCTATCTTTATGATGAAGTTCATACTAAAATGTCTGCCACATGCATGCAAGACCTGCCAGAGTGTGCGCATGGGGAAAATGTAAAAACATATTAATGTTTGCCTGGTACTGATATGAGAGGATATTTGCCTGGAGAATTTACACATGCAAAATATGTCATCTGCCATTTTCCACTGGCAAAAATGTATGCAATGCAAAATGAAGTGTTCAAAATTCCACACTAAATTTGTTTTTTTTAAACCCAGAGGAAAATTCATTAGTGTGACCCCATCTTTACCCACAGGAAATATGCTATGCAGGCAGTAACTCCAGTAGTTCCCACCAGTTCACCCTGTTTCCTGGTGGGTTAGTCTGATGCTGAGCATGTAAGGTTACCTCTGTTAATAAATACCCATATGCTCCTGCTATATTTACTAAAATCACCACTGTGATTGCTGCGAAAGGTATGCCACCACTACCTATTAAATATAAGAACACAGCAGGAAAGATTAAATAAAAGGGTGGGAAATCAATTCTCTTTCTATGTTGTCTTTGGGTTTGGCACAATAACTCGCAGGTCACTTGAAAATCTACTGAAAGGCAAACTCATATTTGGACGGCAATAACCTAACTGATTTTTTTCTCAAAATAAGTATATTTTTGCACTTAAAATAAGGAGAGTATTTGGTCTGTGATATACTGTATGTGCCCAGCTTAGAGTTCACAACAGAACTGTATAATCAGAAACAGGTATCGAGAAGGCTTAGACCCAGCATCTCATAATGGCTGTACTCCTTGAGGAAGCCCCAAACAGAGGGTGAAACATGTTGGAGCTATTTACACTCTTATGGGGGAATTCACGATTGTGCGAAGTGAGTTCCTAATCCTTCGGCTCACTTCACACAGACTGATATGCGCTCGCTGATGTCCTGCACGCGGACATCAGAGAGCGCTTTAAAGGGATTCCAGTCTTGGCAAGACCACTCGAGTCGCTTTGCCAAAACTGGAATCCCTTTAATGCGTTCGCTGATGTCCGTGTGCAGGACATCAGAGAGCGCATATCAGTCTGTGC
>WMED01028333.1:0-10469 GCA_019650415.1 Pipa parva | reverse complement strand
TGTGCGAAGTGAGCTGAAGGATTCGGAGTTCACTTTGCACAAAGGTGAATTCCCCCCTAATACCTCCACATAACTGTTACAAGGTTTCTTTTGGCAGCTCATTACAATATTAGCACTCTGTTTTCTGTGCTAAAGATTGTGCCTAGAGGCAATCCTTCTCTCATCATGTTTCAGTTTTGGCCTTTGTCAAACGTTAATCAAAAATCACCAGCAAATTACAATTGCTTTCTTATCTATGTCAACAATTTTTATTGAGTTCTGGGAAGGATGGCTTATTGTAGGGTGGGTGATTTGTTTTATAAATAAACTCACCAGTAATGAGCACATCTTTACTAATTTAATGTGCATTGTTGTTATATGAAACAGGGATTTTAGGTGCTGCTAGGTGGTAGTTTAGAGCTTGGTAAGATTTTGAGTACTATTCCTCCTTTTTCCCTTGTGCTTCCTGCTTGCTCTCACGCTCCATGTCTGACACCCAGGTTACCTTTTCTGCCCTATACTGCACTTTTTCTGCCACCCATTTTTCTTAAAAGAAAAAAAAAATTCTAATTTTTCAAGTGCCAGATTATTAGACTTTCCACACTGCCAGGTTCCAGACTTATGTAACTTTACTATATTTGAAAGAAAATCCATACAGCTGTATACTGCATAATAAATTACACTCATTAAACACATTTTACAAATCCCCAAAATCTTGGGGCTAACAAAAAACAGAACATGGAGAGTAAACAATAATATAATATGACAGGTTATTCATGCCAAACTAATTGCTCTGACCAACAAAACAGAGTATCTGAAAATTTAATCATTTACTTTTTTTCTCTTTCTGAAAGGTTTAAAATAGAACAAAAAATCGACTTAAAAAGATCTCTTTTCAACCTGAATGTAACTGACATGTTTAATCAAGACTGTGATCTTTCTGGAATAACAGGTACTGCATGTGGCTCATACTAATCAGCACACTGACCTTCGGTGAACTAAATAACCACTGATGTCAAAGTTCCCAAGCCCATAGTTAATCTTGCACACTATGCCTTAACAAAATAGTCAAAAGTTGAAGACAAATGTCTAGAGTAGATAATCAGTGGACCTTGGTCTTTTAATGACAAGCATCATATTCTTCAACAGATAATGCACATACAGATTTATCCTGTGTTTGACTTTTTTCAAACATTGCTGCCTTTTCAGGGGTGATGTCAACACACATAGGATGAAATTTCTAAAGTTTGAGAAAGTCCATTTCGACCTTCTCAAGTTTAATTGATGTAAAAAAGGGTGCCTGATCTAAAAATATCGATCGATACTTTTCTATTTATTTTACCAATTGAAACTTTTCGATTAGAATTTTTCAATGAAAAGGTAGACATATTACTAATGTAAAGTATGACTATCTTTCCATCTTAAAATCCAATTAAAAAACTCGATCAAAAATTTTCAGTTGGTAAAATCAATCAATCAATCAATATTTTTTGATCGGGCACAGTCATAAATGTGTCTTAACCTTTTCCTATCCAGTAAAATTTCCTGTTCCGCCCATTGAAATCCTAATATTTTTGGTGAAAAACATGAAATTAGACGTTTCATACAATATCAGTGAATTTTATAAAAAAAAATAACAGGAAATAATACATCTGAAATATGTCTGTAATATTGATGTTCCCTGCCATGGGACCAAGGATTGGAACGGATATTTTGGAATGTCCCCCTTTAGGGGACACAGGATAGGAAAAGGTTAAGAGATCAGGTTAGTCTCCAACACTTATATGACCATCTTACTGTCACTGCAAAATAAATTATTTATGCAACATATTATTTTATTTTAGTGAAGTTAAAATTGTACAGAAAAAATTGTAGTTCTCTGGCCATGATCAAGACCATGATTAAGCACTTAGGCGCGAAACGCGTAGGACACCCCTACTACAGTTTCTCGGTTTCCTGATATGGATTTTAAACTTTTTTGAATAAACAATTGGTTTTATCAAATTGGTGTGCCGGAGAACTACAATTTTTTCTGAGCAACAGATTTTGGATTCGGGATTCCATCTCTGTGCACCCATTCACTTGTGGAGCCGGTCATACAGGATTGAGCAGGTAAAACAAACATAACCACAAGTTAAAATTATAGTCCCTTTCTTACTGAAGCATTTCATCACCTACTGTCTCAGCAGCAGATCAGTTTGAATTCCCAAGCCAGAGACTTGACCGATAAATTTGGACAAAAATAAGAATGGAGAAGGTGGCAAGCAGTTGTCAGAAATATTGTTTGGTTTGCCGAGTTTTCATTCAAGTTCCTGAAATTCCAAACTGCTGAAGAGAAATTAAATACAATAATTGGGGTTTCTATAAGAAAGTAGTTATAAATTGAAAACAACGGAAAACAAGAAAATTTTATACATTGGAAATGCAAACTAGTTAACGGTGGCCATTAGACTGTTTCTGTTCCCATGTCTGGAAGTGTACTAAATGAAAGAGGTAAAGCTTATCCTTAGTACCATATAAAGGATTTGCTTACCGTGGAACTAATTATTATGTTTTAGATGTTGGCATTCTTTAACACTTTACAGCTGGTCTTCCTTTTTTTTACTTTTTGCAGTTTTTAAATTAAGGGGGGAATTCACACTCCGCACCTCACTTCGGACTGACTGATCTGCGCTCGCTGATGTCCTGCATGCGGACATCAGCGAGCACATTAAAGGGATTCCAGTCTCGGCGAGGCAACTCTTTTGCTCTCACCGAGACTGGAATCCCTTTAAAGCACTCGCTGATGTCTGCATGGAGGACATCAGCGAGCGCAGATCAGTCAGTCCGAAGTGAGGCGAACACTTCGCACCTCACTTCGGACTATAGTGAATTCCCCCCTAAGTCTTAATTTAATAGATTTCCTGACCCTTAGTAACCAAAAAGCAAAACAACCAAATTGATAAAGAAAAACAAATTCAAATAATGCAAAAAAAAAAAAAAGGAAAACAAAGCTCAGCCACAAAAACTTCAATAAAAGAACTGGTTACTTTTTATTAAACAGAAAAAAAACACCGTAGGGTATAATCTTTTGAGTTTTCTGATACCTTTGACAAAAGGTTATAATTAGTTTTGTGAGTTCTAAAAGAAAAAAAAGGGGAAATCAGTAAATCACACAAAATAAATTTCACATGCTTTGTTCCTGTCTATGGCCATTTAAAAATTGTAAGAAGTCAGTTTGAAGGCCAATATATTAATTTCTTCAACAAGGACTTGACCATTTGTCTAAATCCTACATTTGCATAAGTAGAAAAAACAAATAAAGACAGTTTACTGAGCAGTCTATTGTTTTTTACTGAAACTCCAAACCCAGCCTACACCTTCTATTAGGTAAACAATTTTACCAGAAATATTCAAAAACTGACAAATGGCCTTTGCTTGTTGTGACACAGCAACCCTGGTGTATCCAGATCTGTCTGGAATCATCTGCAATCAGAAGGGAAATTGGTTAGTGACTTACTAACTTTCAGGGCTTGGCTTACAAATCTTTCCCTTTCTCTCCCAGAGGTTGGCTCTGATGCCTATAAGAGGTCAGATGCAGTTTTCCTTAGTTTCAGGGTTCAGACCTGTATAAGCTTTCCCTGCATATTTAACTCTTCCACCCCATCTAGCAACTCTCACTGAGTTACCCTGAAAAGTGAACTTTATTTATTGAGTTACATAAAAAAAATTCTCAAAATTGTTGGGAACAAAGCAGCATGCATCAGACCATAACTACATAAAGAGCTAAAATGGCACCAATCTCACACTGCACAGGTGGAGTTACAGTTACAAAATATTCTCTGCACTGACTCAAATGCTCATCCAAGTGACTTGCTTAAGGTTCCAAAAAGATGCTAAAACTGGTGGAACAGGTCTGGCATTGCATGTGGCAGTTTATTACATCAGGAACTTCATCTTTAAGATAGACTTACATAGCTACATAGTTACCGACATCTGTGCTCCACAGATCACACCGAGTAGGCAGTCGACACATGGCGCCTTAGAATGGGACCCCTTTTGTAGCTCCCCACACATGGGCTGGACCTCTCAGGAACCCCTTCTTCTCTTCAAGGCTGTCCCTGGTCCCTAAGCCTACCACTCAGCCGTCCCTAAGCTGAAATCCACATCAGACCTTTAAGCCCACTGCCATTCCTGTCGGGGTCTCAGGCCACCCAGCATAGATAATCTAATCCTCAACCTTACACCTTCTGAGGTGAGCTATACATAAAATCTCACTTCCATAATTCCCTATGGATTCCTTACTAATGGGACACCATAACACACATTAGTAGGAATGATGATTTTTGGAACATGGCTGGTGTACCAAAATCCACCAATTGCTACACTAATATATTTATTTTCTAAAACTAATATACATTCTCACATTAACAATTTAACGCCACAACCAAAATGGCTGAACAATACGCTTCTTTTTTTTATTAAGCATTTGAACAAAAATAAATTCTGCAGAAAATCATTTATTTGGTATAAATTTAATATTATTCCAAAATGATGACTTTTTTTTACTATAAAAATACAATTTATTAGATATCCATTTTAAAGTAGAGCAGATATAATTTTCTTAATAATTTAATTCATTTGATGCTTTTCTTCAGATTCACCAAATATATATATTTCAAAGGTTTTCCAGAAGGTTTCAATAGAAGTAAATGAAGAGGGGAGTGAGGCTGCAGCTTCCACAGGTAAAAAGAAAAAAAAAACATGAAGATAAGTACTGTTGTTGTTGTACTGGGGTGCATGGAGCTCTCTTTCTTCATTCTGCAGTCCACAAAACTTAATATTTGTTTTTTTCTGTTGTTCTATTAACAAATGTGAGTTAAAAACTAAATCTTAAGAGGGGAATTCATTAAAGGGATTCCAGTCTTGGCAAGAGCAAAAGAGTTGCCTCGCCGAGACTGGAATCCCTTTAATGCGCTCGCTGATGTCCGCGTGCAGGACATGAGCGAGCGCAGATCAGTCAGTGCGAAGTGAGGTGAACACTCCGCACCTCACTTCGGACTATCCTGAATTCCTCCCTTAGTAAGACTCTCCAAAGCAGGCTGCTGTAAGACCTTTAACATTAATTTGCTTACAGTATGTGTGGTTGTTTTGTGTAATTGTATTTGACTCTGTGATGGAGTAATTGCTGATGAATTCTGCCTCACTGTTTCCCTAATACATATGCTACAACTACTTTCCCATATTTGGGTATTCAGCAAACTCTGCAATGTGATACATTTGTGAGAAATTTGGGTGCTTACAAGGGTTGCAAACTTACAGAGCACTTCACATCACTTTGTGTGCTCGTGCACTGGTAATCATGCATATTCAAGTGTCGGAGTCTGTCGACAAGACATACTGTGTTAAATTTGCCAGATCAATGTGGCAAATTAGAAGGTTGATGACAGGGCTCCCATTGTCTGACAGACTATGCAACATTACACTACTACTACGTGTCTGACAATGCTTGCTTCTTCGCTATGAGAATCTACCACTTAGTAAATGAGTAGTGAATTCATAATAATAGGCGTTTAGAGACCCGAAGTGACACAGTTTTATTTTGGCAGTTGAATTTTCACTTTGCTTACTTGATTGGAAGGAATGACCTAAATTTATCCCCATTTAACCCAAATATAGGAGCACTGACCTAGTTAATACTTGCAAAAGTAAAGTTAACTCCTTCCGCTATGGTAGTATTTACAGTAATAAGCTACTAACATATCTATATAATGATATTGATTGAATAGTTCTCATCTCAACATTAACATATATAGCTTTATATACATATGTATCTATGGGTTATAAGTTCTGTCATTTACAGTTTTGGGGTTACATTCAGTAAGTACAAAAAAAAAAATTAAATATAATCATGGCAAACAGAGGATTGTGAACTGTGTATTACAAAGTGAGCCAACTGGGGTAAATAACAAATGACACCAATAGATACAGTATTTTTAAAGTATTCATCTGTCATGATCTCTGTACAAACAGGTTATTTAACTTTCTTCAGAAACATGCCCTGGCACGCAAAGGTTTGCAATTACTAAGAAGCGGAATTGTTTATAAAATAATTCATACTTCTTTCTTTTAATTAAAGTATCATTAAACTGACCAGAAATAATAGTCAATACACTGATGATGAAAAAAACATACTCATTTTATTTTATATAACTACTCTATTCTTCAAATTCTGCAGTCAGAAAAGAATGTCCCATCTTCAGACATTTAGCATTCCATCAGTTTTGAAAAGTAATCAGAGAAAATGTCTACCCATGACCTCTCTAGCTCTTTCAAGAGGTTTGACTAGCCTGGAGTACATTTCTTTCTGACCTTTTGTTGAAGATCATCCCATGAATCTGTTCAGTAAAGAAAATATATTGTCTGTATTTGGGTTGAAAGGTATTTCAGTGGCATATCTTAAGTTCAATTTTGGATTCACAATGAAATAGCTTTCTCAAGAATCATGTCAATCTGTTGCTACTTGAATAAAAGAAGGCTGTTCAACACATCAAAAACAGAAGAGTTCATAAACTTTATTGAGAAAAGAGGGCAAAATGCAGATTAACAACAGCATAAAGTGATAAGTATATCTGAGTTTACAGTTTAAGAAACAGATGTTATGCAGGTCATAGTTATCAGATTCCTTGAATAGTACACATTAAATACCAGTGTCATCCGAGGAAAGAAAACAATGTGAGTTGAAAATAAAAAAATTAGGTGGAATATAGTGCAGAACCACACAAAGACTGGATAGGGGTTGATAAAAAATACAAAGTGTGGATGGATGAGTCTGACAGGGACTTATTCATAAAAGGCCAAATTGTAACATAAAGGTGTGAATTCCCATGTATTGGTCCCTTCCCAATATTCAGTGATTGAGGAAATTCTGCCATGTGGTGAATTCGAGACCAATTCCACAGCTTACCACAGACGTAGATTTATGGAGAACTTCCGTCATATGAAAAAAATAATACATATTTGTATTGTTTGTGTATGTAATTCCTGGTGTGTTATTTCTTAGGGTTTTTGTAAACTTTTGCACCCTTAGTTTTTATTTTTCTACAACAGAATCCATCTCACAACATAGACTATAATGTGAAAAAAACAAAGTATGATATAATTAGGAAAAGTGCAAAATTAACTATATGTTTTACAGGAATGCAGGTATCAGCCATGAGTATGACCAATCACACCTTTTTGGCTAATCGTCCTTTCCTGTTTTTCATAAGACACAACCAGTCAGGTAAGTTCATTGTAAAGGAAAACATGTAAGGAAATGTACAGTATATATGGTTTTACTTATAAAGCACCACTAAATTACACAGCGTAGTACTGTTCAGCAATACAAATATAGTACAGACATGGGAAAAGTGCTTTACACACCAATTAAATTACACAATTAAATTGCAAGTATAAAAGCATGAAGATACATTACTTTAAGTGCCAGACCATGATTGAAACAAGAGGATGGAGGTCTCTGACCTGTAGAGCTTACAATCTAAATGTATCTAATTCAGCAAACAATGTTCAGGTGGAAATTGTGTGGATTTATACATTTATTACTAATATATCGTATGTGAGGAGATCTGTGCCAGTAATCTGTAAGAGCTGGTTAAGAAAACAGTATAATGATGAATATCTACCATTCCACTAAATGATACATTTTTAAAACATTTAATTTGTGCTTATTTAGCTTATTTCACTGGTTGCTCTAAAGAAAATGTAAAGCCTATTCCTCTGAAAGAGCATACAGCCATTTATATTAACTGCCCAATCATGTAAGGAATCAAGTCATGTTTCAACTATACCAAATAAATCAATACTGTTGATACACCACCAAAGCCTCATGCTGGCCCATTTTGTCTGACACGCTTCTGGCATTTGTGTACATGCATTTGATTGTCATATAGTTAGTGGTCTATGTTTATTTAAAGACTTTTGCTTGAATATCCTGAATTACATTTTCCTTTATATGTTTCTAATGCAGGGATCTCCTAATTTGCTGTCTTACCACTCTCCCTATTCCACCCATCAGTAACAGGCAAACCTGTCTATCCTACCTTCCCTTGTTTTTGGAAACTTCCCCTACCCCATTTATCCTAATTTAAATATTTATCTACCCCTCTCCCAAGAACCCTTTCCCCTAATATAACTGACCCCCATCCATTCAGGAGCAATCTATATTTTGCATAGAGATTTCTCCCCAATGAAAATGTACCTCAATAACCTACAAACCTCAATCTTTCAGGATACAATATGAATTTTGTGTAGTGCATGGCACAGGAAGTATTCCTGAGAATACCAACTTGGAAGTCCAACCCTTGAGCTTGGTGTCTTGATTTTAAGGATCCTCCACCTTTTATTTTGAGATTGGGCACAGCATGGACCAGAACAGCTGGGCCATCCCTAACCCCAACCAGTGATTTGACTATCTGATCCCTTGCATCAGCGAGACAGCAAACCTCTTTGTTGCAGTGGTCCCAGCTTCTATCCATACTTCTAATTATAGAGTCCCTTATAACTACAAATTGAATACTTAGTATGGGATCCAAAATACAGATGAACAAATAGTGTAATATTGTTTCAATCAAATCAATAGCAAAAAATAGCAAGTGGTTACAAAGTTTACAGAACATGTAGAAAGGATGGTAACTGTATAAATGCACACATATAAGGGATATGTGTAATAGTCCAAATATTGTGGAGTCTAGCTCATTCACATTTGTGTATGCATACATCACAGTAACAAAATCATCCAGGGAATTAGTGAAAAAGCTTTTTAAAGTTCAAGTTGGTGCTCATTCCATAGATTACCTATTCTGGTTACAACAAATTTGGGTAACAGTACAGTAGTGAAAGTTTAGAAATAGGTGGTATTGTTTTTAAACATTTTTAAAGTGGTGAGAAAAGCCCCAATTCATTTTTACATATACTAAATATATATTGCTCGGTACAAGATGTACTTTCTCTAAAAATGGTTTAAAAGCTGGAAAAAAAGATTATAATATATTTGGGGATCTGGATACATTGGAAGTATGGGAAAGTAACAAAGAGGTGATCATAGTAGCTTAATGTAATGTAAATAAAATTTTGTAGAAGGCTATAAGATAAGTATGGAGTTCACTTTTGGGCATCAAATAAAAAAAAGAAAAAAAAAACACCATTTACAAGTGTTTACAGGAACTGTGAAAAGGGAACTGCGGAGTTTCTTCCCTGACTCGATTATAAGACTGAACTTGAATCCCTCCTCACTCGGACACTAGCCCCCCCCCCTTCTTCTTCCCCCCCTTTTCTGCCACTCTTCCCCCCCACACACACACATACACACTATGGCTGCCTGGATTCTATTGTGTCTGTATGTATATGCACATTATTACATTATCATATTTATCATATTGCTGTATTTATATTTACAAATGTATATCCATATACTGAATTATTTATTTATTTCTAAATTATCTGTATTGATTTCTGTGTTATGGTCGCATCACTAATCTCACTTGATATACATTGTATTTCTAGTGACAATAAATATCTATTCTATTCTATTATTGTTCACATGTACAAATACATTTATAATGGGTGAAATTTAATAAACTCGAAAAAGGCCAATTTTATCTTTTGGGAGCAAGAACAGTAACTTAACAGAGAGAAATAAAGACTGAGAAAAAAAAAAGAGAGAAGTAAATTGTAATAGGGCAATATTAGATAGGAGTGTAGGTCCAAATAGGTATAGATATTATATGACAGTTATGTAGAATTGTGCAAGTTGGTAATGAAGTCTGGAGTTAGAAAAGGCCACTGTCATGGGAGAAAACATGACTTTGTGACTATGTAAACAAAAGAATGTATCAAGAATACATTCAGTACGAATCTAGCTATATAAAGGTGCTAAGATTAAACGGTTCCTTGTTGTTAGTTTAAATAATACATAAGCAAAGCTAATATGCTAAAATAATATGCTAATATGCTAAAATAATACAGCATGTCATACAGTGTACCAGCTTATTTTGATAAAACCTTAAAGGGGTAATTCAGGAACGATCAAAGTACCCTTGCGAAGCTTCTCATCACTTTGTCGAGACGGGTATGCGCTCATTGGTCTCCTGCACTCGGAGATCAGCGAATGCTTTAAAGGTACTTCGGCTCACCTCATGACCACTCGAGTCACCTCACTGAGCCAAAGTTCCTTTAAAGCGTTCGCTGATCTCCAAGTGCAGGAGACCAATGAGCGCATACCCGTCTCGACAAAGTGATGAGAAGCTTCGCAAGGGTACTTTGATCATTCCTGAATTACCCCCTGTTTGAGGCATAGTTAACTTTTAAAAAATAAACAAGTAAAATTAAAACCTAATGTATATTTTAAATAATGCAATGAAATTGACCAGTATATGGAATCTAAGTTCATCTATCAGTATAAAATGAAGTCACTCTCATAAGGATAAGACAAAATTTCTAGTGTTGATATA
>WMED01028332.1:0-10469 GCA_019650415.1 Pipa parva | reverse complement strand
ATGAGGAGGTGAGTTATAGACTGAACTGGGGGGGGGGGTCACTGGATGTCATATACCTTGATGTTTCCAAAGCATTTGATAACATGCCACATAAAAGGCAGGTACATATATGCATATGGTAATACATATGGGAAGAGAAAATGCAGGCCAAGATTATTTACTAAATGGGAAAATGGGAAAACACTGGGCAAAAGAGATGTGGAAAAGGATTTGGGAGTTTTAGTTGACAATAAACTTAACTGTAGCAACCACTGTCAAGCAGCAGCTGCCAAAGCAAATAGGATAATGGGGTGCGTCAAAAGGGTCATAGGTGCACATGATGAGAACATAATTATACCGCTTTATAAATCACTTGTCAGATCATACATGGATTATTCTGTGCAGTTTTTGACACCAGTGTACAAGAAGAATGTAGTTGAGTAGTAAAGTGATAAAATGAATGGGCAAACTGGAATACCAAGAAAGATTATCAAAATTGGAATTGTTTAGTCTAGAAAAAAGAAGATTAAGGGGTGACCTAATAGCCATGTTGGTCAGTACAATGATCTATCCCACAATCTATTTACAACAAAAGCTGTAGAAAGTTTCTACATCAGCAAAGAAGTTAGTTTTTTACTGTAAGAACAGTGAGGTTATGGAACTCTCTGCCTGAGAAGTTTTCATAGTTAATTCCATTCAGAGTTCAAAAGGGGTTTGGATGCTTTCCTTCAGTGTAAGAACATTACAAGTTATGGGTACTGGATAACTGGAGGTGGGATCTTCATCCAGGGAATTATTCTAATTGCCATATTTGGAGTCGGGAAGGAATTTTTTTTCCTAATATGAGGATAATTGGCTTTTGCCTCATTGTTTTTTTTTTGCCTTCCTCTGGATCAACATTGCAGGAAAATAGGCTGAATTTGGATGGACTTGTGTCTTTTTTCAGCCTTATAAACTATGTTACTATGTTATGTTGTTACATTTATTTTCATTTATTCTGTTTTTCTCACATCAGTTGAAAAGTATATAGCATAATTTCCACTAACTTATGTGTAAAAATCCCTCAAGCGCAGTATCCATCAAAATGACTTTGTGGGGGAAGAGTACGTGTCAGATTAGCAAAATTGCATAATGAGTTTATTATATTCATGTTCAGTTCAGTTTATTATTCATTTAAAAGACAAGGAAAATATAGTGACTTGGTGACAACAAAAACTAGGAATACTGTATGATGAAATAGAAAGGGATTTAATATTCACTGAATATGGTTAAAGTGACAAGTTCAGGTCACTTTACTTTGCCTAATTGAATTTCTATCACTTTACACCTGCCACCTTTCAATTGACTACGCCACTCTAAGCATGAAATAGTGATCTACGCTGCTTTCTTGCCAAGGGAATCCACCACTTAGTGAATAAGTAGTAGTGAATTCATGTCTGACGTAGTGAAGCAATGCAAAGTTCACAAAGTTACTTTGACTGTTGAATTCACACTTTGATGACTATTCCCCATAGGATATCTGATAGTCTATTTGGAAAAAAGGGTCCCTGGAAAAGATATGGCTGGCCATAGTGGTTAGAATTTAATCAGTGAGTACTTTTCTCATTCACAAGTAATTTGACTTTTTGTTCTGACAATTAGTATTAGGGGTAGTGGATGCCTAGATTTATACATCTCTGCATTTCAATGTATTGCTATTTTATTTTTTTCATATTTATATTTTATTTTGTTTTAACAAGAAGGATTGTACAGCTCTTACATAAAATATTCAATGGTTATATTTTTGTCTTGCGTAATTAAGTAATAATTAATCAGGGCTGGCAGAGAAGGATAAACATGCCACATACTGATCTATTAACACAAATAATATCAAGTGAATAAACAACATAACCTAAGGAAAAACAAGCATGAAACAGTGATGTAACACTGGCTACTCGTGTACCAACAAAAAAATAATGAAATTGCACAGTTTGAAAAGAGAAATACATTTTTTGGGGAGAGAGTTGGTTAAAGCAGTTCAAACAGGTCATAATGAAATCCAAGAGAACCACAGAGATTGGTTCCATAGGTTTTACAGAAGTTCCTCCACCCTTCGGATATCATGTTTAAAGTCTAATAGGTTAAGTCAAGAAGGAGTAAACCTGAGAAAGAAGGCGCACAGTTAACGAGCAAGAAATAGTGCCCTATCAATCAAATAATATATATAAAGGGAATCAGTCACCAAAATCAAAAAAATAATAAAACACAAATCATGTGTTGTAGTGAAAAAAATGTAAAAAAATCAGAATATGGGACACCCAGTGCCAAACGTGCAAAACACTCCACAACCTCGGACAGCGGGGAGGCTCGCCAGATAAATATTGAGATATCAGCTTTAAACAAACGAAAAATCCTATGTCACATAGGACATGACTGTTCAAAGCTTATATCTCAATATTTATCTGGTGAGCCTCCCCACTGTCTGAGGCTAGGTTCACACTAGCGTATTATGCACAGCGCACAATACGCTAGTGTGAAAAAAAAAAAGAAAAATACACTGACCGTACTTTTCCTCTGAACTTACCACACTTCCTGTGCGGTTGCATTTTGGGCACAGCATATAACATGCCGGCCAAAATGTGACACACAGCGTTCTGGACCCAGCGTATGCGCATCATATGCTAGTGTGTCCGGAACTAGGTAACTACTATCGGCTTACATTGAGCTGTATTTTTTTTTCACACTCGCGTATTACGTGCTGTGCTTAATAAGGTAGTGTGAACCTAGTGAGGTAGTGAGTTTTTGCACGTTTGGCACTGGACTACAGGGTGTCCCATACTCTGATTTTTTTTTCTTCATTAAAACACATGATTTGTGTTTTATTTTATTTTTTTGTTTGTTTGTTTTTGGTGATTGATTCCCTATATATATATATATATATATATATATATATATATATATATATATTATTTGAGAGATAGGGCATTATTTCTTGCCCGTTTCTGTGCGCTTTCTTTTTCAGGTTTACTATTTTGTACATTGGATATTGGAAAGTGGGCAATCTTTTTTTTTTTGGAAAGAAACACTATTATATGGACATTTTTGTTATTATTATTATTATTTTTATTTTATTTCATTTTTTTCACTATTTATGCGCTATTTATGTTTGTCATTTTTAGTTAAGAAGGAGAAGTTATCTGTTTCCTTCTCACTAAGCTGCCATCAATGTATGATTACATGCATGAATTTTTATTCTGGGAGCTGTATATAGGAATAAAAGTTTGGCCATGACCGAGAGCATCTCCCTTTGATTTTCTCGTTGATATATATTTTTCCATCTAATGGATTTAAAGGACCTTCAGTATAGAAGAACTTAGTGAAGAATTTTATAACAATGATATAGACAGACTCATTGAGGTTTCAGGAAAATGCCATTTGTCATCCCCAAATACCTTTTGACAGGTTATTTACTGGAAACATAGCAATATCTGCCATGGATGTAAAATAAGAACATTTTATGGAGATTATTTATATGCTGATTGTCTGCAATATTGCTTTGATTGAACTAAGTGAGGGCATTAGAGCATGCACTCAACTTGGAGCATTTGGTGAGTTTGGAACCCATCCTTTCTTTGGGATTCTAATGGGAAAAACAGGGCTGATTACAAATGGGAGTAATGAAAGTAGGTGATTTCAGAGGTGTTGTATGTCATATTGTAATATTATGCCTCATTGAGTATGTAGTCCTGGGTGGGAGTATGGAAGCATTGATCATATATATGGGTTGTGGAGATTAAACTTACTTCTGTTCCTGAAAAGATAATTATAATTAATACAGTAAACTGATGGGACTGCACATACAAATGACATGACATGGTGTTGGCATACAAGGTGTAACGTTTCAAGGGGACACGCTTCCCTTTATCAGATGGACAAATAATCAATGGGGACTACTAATGGTAGTGACTAAAACAAATAGTATAGTTGTGGGAACATGCTTATTTTAAGGACCATTTTTGAATGTAGGAAAGGAGTTCCATTTCCCATAATCATTTTTAATTAGCCAAAACATGGATAGGATCTATTTCTCAAATAGGTTTAAGATAAAACCCTAAATAGATTAGGTAATCTGTCTTCCTCTGTCTGTTACAGTAGTGTAGCCCTAGTAAACTTTTATATATTGGAAATATTCAAGGTTCCCCTATTCTACTTATTTATATTTTTTGTAACTCCAATTAGAGTGCCTGGAGCTCCCTCTAGTGACACATGTTGATATGATACTTTGTTATTGTGTTACTTTTCAGAGGCAATATCATGGCTTATCTAGTGGTGATGTTGGCAAATTAGGTCCCGTCCTAACTCATATAAGCTTGTGTAGTGGGTGGGCCCTGGGTTTTGAACTACATGGTGTTGCAGGGGAAACATCTCCACCAGGAGGATGGAGGGTTTTCTATAAGGGACTTATGTCAGATTAGTTTCTATGTTTAGCTCACCTCGGAGGGTGAGACCAATAGGAGAGGTTATCTAGCTGGGTAGCTTGAGATCCCAACAGGAGTTGCAGTGGGCTTGAGGGCTGGTGGTATATAGGGACTCTGAGTTGTAGGGACCAGGGATTAGCCTTGAAGTGAACAAGAAATCCCTGAGAGATCCATCCGGTGAAGGGAGCTACCAAAGTGAACCCACTCTAAGGCTCATGTGCAGACTGCTGTGTTGTTGTGTTATCTATGAATAAATATATATCTAAGTGCTGTATATACTTAAATGTGATGTGTAAGATCTAATTGTAACAACATGCAAGACCTTTTATCACTTATCTGTAACTGTTAAATAAATTTGTGTGTGTTTAAAAGCAAGAACCACTGACGTCCTGTTTCTTTTATAAGTTGGAAAAGTGTACCACTCCATCTATTAAGCGAGGGCTGCCCCCTGAGGTTTGTTGCTAGCCTGGGTATGTGAAATGTTGCTGAGAACAGTTTAGTACATACTGTTACAATAGCGTCATGGTAGTTTAAGGGTTCCTATGGTAACTTGCAATGACTGCACTTAGTATCATGTCATTTGTACTCAGAAACATCTGCCTGCCACGATAAGATGGCTTGCAGATTAGAGGAAGTGATTTGCGGATTCATGATGGATAGGAGGATATCATCAGCAAATAGTTATATCTTATACTAATTACCATTGATTTGATTTCTACATCGTAATTATGGTTTCATTGAATGGAAATCGTCAGTGGCTCAAAATATAAAAATAGGAACTTGAAATATATTATCTTTGAAGTTAAATTCATCAATTTTTTTGTTTTCTCTCTGCTTTTATATTTACAGATAGCAGGTGTTTTTATACAGATCTCTCCCAGACCCATTGTGTTCTATGGTGCTTCAGATAATACATATACAGGAAGTGTTCCCTAAAGCCCTATTTTTAAAGTGTAATATCTAAATATTTTGATTTTGTGATCGTAATTCAAATTATTTCGCTATTTCTCAGCGAATTAAGCCTCTAATTCTTCCTGTCATCTAAATAAACTGTAACCTAGATTTATTTATTACCTCAAACAGGTTTTGTAAAAGATTTTTCAGTTTATTTTAAATTAAAATAATCAATATTTTATAGGATTAAATATTCATTGGTGTCTTAGAAGGACATAATCCTAATCGGGATATGGCTTATTACTATTGTGATCGTAACTCAGGATGAGCATGTTCAGTGAGATCAAACACAGAGAGACACACACTTGTCACTTGTTCTCTTTGGAATGAGATCTGGTTTATTGATTGACAACACACAATTTTTATACTTTATTCATGAGATAGAAAAAAAGGTTATAGTCCAACATGGAGTGGATTATAACTTCATCTATAACTATTGGTTATTGGTTACAATTCTCTAAATCTATTGATTATTAGTTCAATAAGTATTACAAATATCTAAATACATATATAACATAAATGTAACATAAAGGGGGCAGAGGACAACCATGATAGGTGCTGTTTTATATCTGTGTCTGAGTATAGAGAACATATAGCTTTTCTAAATAGTACTATTATATGCATAACACCTGAAGTGAATACTAAAATCTCTAACTGTTTCCTGGCTATCTCTTCTTGAATGGAATGGCAAGTCTCATACTAAATCTTGATAAAACTGATTATTTTCTCACCTAAACCTGGCAATACTCCCTCCTTTTCCATTTCAGTTGATGATGTCATTATTAACCCTTACTTTTGGACGTTGTCTTGGAGTGACTTTTGACTCTGCACTTTCCTTCTCTAAGCACATTACTACCACTGCTAAAAACTGTCCCTTTTTCTTTCCTAACCGTGCCAAGATCAATCCATTTCTCTCTCAGGCCACTGCTAAAACAACAGCAATACAAATATAATACAGACATGGGAAAAGTGCATTGCATCTTAAATTAGCAATGAGTACAAATTAAAATTTCAGCATGTGCATACACATCAATTTCTAGTCAACATATTTTGCAACAGCCTCTGAAGAAAAACAGATGTACAGCAATGCTGTTCTAAAGAAGATAACTTTTCAACGTTATTAAGATGTCCAGGGATAACCTTACAGGCATCTGGTGATGTAACTTTGAACTGATGCAATAAACATTATACATAATGTAAATTTTTTTAGCCAAAATCTTTCTAAGACTTTAGTACCCCTTTACTGAATTCATGGAAATGTATTAGTTGGTAAGTTAGTGAATATTTCAGAGTTAATGCATTGACATTTTCATTATTCTAGTTGTGTTCTACTACAGCATTCCAATATTATTTAAAAAAATCCTTGGTGATTATAATCAGTTGTATCTACACTCTCCCATTAAATGGGAACTATAGTCAGGTTACATCTTTACATATACAGTTCGAAACCTTAGGGAGAAGTGTTTCACCCCAGTAGTTGTTTCATGTGAAGCTGGAGGATTTATTACACAGCCCTGATAAACTCCTGAACCAGGAAATGTGTGTGATATAACTGCTAAACAGGAGAAGAAAAATCTGCCTGACTGCTATTGGTTAAGCAGTGTGCTGACTTTTTGGCCACATTAGCCATGCTTTGTTTACATTTCTGAAATGCAGGAAATTAACTTGTGTGCAGGCGTAACATTCCACATTAGGCAAAAATGCTAAGGGGAGGGTACCCTTCCATGGAAAACTGGCTAGTACATGTCACACACACATTTCCTGGAGTGGGAGTTTTCCAGTGCTGTTTCATCTGAAGCAGGATAATTTATTACACATCTACTGGGAAGAAACACTTCTCAATAGGTGAGATACTGCATATACTGCATATATAAAGATGTAATCTGACTATAGTTCCCCGTTAATGTGCAGGTGAGTGTCTCCATTCTAGATTTTGCTAGCTTTGTTTGATAATTATTTATGTACTCTGCCCCTTTAAGGTAACCACAGAGGACTGTGGATCCTGTACGCACATAAATTATAGCCTTTCAATGTTTTTCTTCAATGTTCCTTTATTTGAAAATTTGATGCAATTTAATGAGCTGTGACAGAACAATGATATATCACTCAGTTTAAAAAGAAGGGAAGTAAATACAAATACTTGAAAAATTGCTTTTTAGTGGTTTCATGAAATACATAATAGTAGCTTCTTGGTTGTTGCACACAATAATTGAGGCAGTGTCTGTTCAAATGTGTCTAAAAGCATACACATCCAAGAACAGTAAGGAAATCTAGTATTTAGCTGAACCACTCAGCTATCAATGAACAGTTTTCTATATATATTTACTGATCTGTGATATCAACTTCTTCTGCAGATGGAAGAGTATATCTCCATTCAAAATATATGGAGTTTGCTGCATTTTGTATGGACATTCATTTTTAGGAGGATTTATTATTGGTGTTTTTTTTCAATGTTTAGGGTTGATTGCATTGGTACCGACATTATTTTTGTGACCACTGGAATGAGCCACTTTATTTGCAGAGATTTATAGTGTAAAGTAAGTAGGATGTCTAGCAGCAACCAACACATTCCCTCTTCAAGTTAAGCATTACAGGGGAATCTTCCATTTTCAAATTTGACTATTTCATTTTGGAAATTTTCATTAAGATGACGTCACTGTTTAATGAGTGTAGTTGCACTGATTTCAAATGACAGTTTCCTGCATCTGCATAGGTCTCTTTTTTCAACCTCCCTTGTGTATACTGGATTTTCCTTAATCCTGGCGAGGCGTAACTTGTCTCTCAAAGGGTCCGACACAGAAGCTCAGTCACTCTAGACTGCCTATAAGTATTCTCCACCCTGCGTGATGGAGAACCTGTAACTAAGTTCCACCCTGCTCCAAGGCCTGTAGCTGAGGACCACAACCCACTAAGAGCAGAGCTATTTATAGACTGGGTTTACTCCTCCCAGCTATATTCATAGATACATATCATATTTCTATAAAATATTAATGCATACCACCAGTAGATGGTGCTAATACCATACTCTTTGGTATAACACTCCATATACATAGGAAAACATATGATAGATTAATACTCTAAATACATAATATTGGTTTCATAATTTTCACACTTTTTTATATCTCCATTTTTGGGTATTGGCACAAAAATTGATCTCTGCCTTATCTTCTGGCCACTTTCTTTGTTTCCAGTCTTCTTGTCGTATTTGGGTCATGGCACTTATTGCACTATCCGTGTCTTTGATTACTTTCATAGGCATGCCATCCATACTTGAAGGTTTATGTTTGAGAGTGCCTTTACTGTTGCATACACAGGAGGTTTATTTCTTTGTGTATGTGGTGAGTCTACAATTTATATCAAGACAAGGAGTTCTTTCAGAAATAGATTATCATCTTATTTCCATAGAAAAAGTAAATCCCCAGTGCAGGGAGTCCTTTTAAGCAGAGCTACAATGTGCAGTGTACTAGTGACCAAAGAAGGAGATCCAGCTCCAGATCCAGAGATCTTGTTTGTTGACTAGATACCAAATGCTGGAAAGCACGCGTTATGAGAAAAACAATGATATTGTATGTATGTATTTATATTTTTATTTATAAAGCACCACAAGGTTACACAGCACTGTACAATCCAACAATACAATTATAATACAGACAAGGGAAAGTGTGTAACAAAGAACAAATGAAGTAAATTACAAGCATTTAATCAAGTAAATGCATCACTCTAAGTGCCAGGCCATGATTGAAACAAGAGGATGGAGATCCCTGCCCCATAGAGCTTACAATCTAAATAAGACTTACATAAACAGATAGGAGGGCAAAACTTTGCTGCTGATACTGTGCTGCACAAAGCAAAAATAATTATTTTTCCGTTGCTAAATAAAGGTAACATTCAGTTGTGTTTTTTAACAAAAAAATCTCCTCTTCCCCTTGCTTCTTTAAAAGCAATACATATACAGGTACTAGTTCCTCCTACTATTAAGGAGGGAGATAATATCCTTGAGAGGCATATATATTAAATAAGGAATTCATTTTGCAGATGACAGACTGGCAGATAAAGGGATTTGCACAATTACTGAGAAACCCTTAATGCATTCATTTACTGTTTATTAACACCATTACAATAATGCCAAAAGGGTTTTGGTGGATTTTGGAAAGGATCCTTACTCCAGGAGTGGGGGGTTTTAGGACAGCAGGCAGTGTTAGTGTTAGTGTGTTTACTAGGTTTCCCAACCCAAGACAGTTGAGGGGTTGGGGCCCTTAGGTAGTAAAGATGTAGTTGAATTCCTTTATCACTGAAAACTTTGGGGTTTATTAACTAAGGTGCGAATTTGACTGTCAAATGTGTGAATGTTGTAGACAGGATTTTGGTAAAGCCATTTGATAGTCTTCCCTATGAAGAAAAATTTAGAGTTAAACAGCAGGGCAGATCAAGTCTTCAGATTAATTTGATGCAAAAGGTGGGGAAAAGTAACAGGTCTTTTCAGCTGTCATTGTATGACAAAGTGAGATTCCCCTCCTTGAAAGACCTGCATCCGCCATTGGTAAAGATATAATTTGACTATAGTTCCCCTTTAAAGAATTTTTAAAATCTGCTTATTCTGTATATGGCTCTAATTTATTTAATGTTAAGATTTTCATATCATCACCACCAGGGGGTTTGGACAACTTGTTGGACAAGCATGCTCATTATTTAAAAAATAAAGTTTTGAATGTTCTTCCTGTACATGTGTGGGTTTATTTTGAGTTTTGTCCCACAATCTAAAAACATACTAACAAATAGATTTAGACTCAAGAAGGGAATTTAATTTCAATAGATACACCTGTAGGTCCTCCAAAATAATTTGTTTAATCATTCTAATAATTGCATTACATATACAGGGATTGGACAATGAAACTGAAACACCTGTGGTTTAGACCACTATAATTTATTAGTATGGTGTAGGGCCTCCTTTTGCGGCCAATACAGCATCAATTCATCTTGGGAATGACATATACAAGTGTATATATATATATACATATGTATATGTATTGTAGGGATTCACTCACTCGCTGCTGTAATTCTTTCCCAATAAACGGGTAT
>WMED01028328.1:0-10470 GCA_019650415.1 Pipa parva | reverse complement strand
AACGTACCTTACGTCAAACTCCAGGGTAGTACCGTGGGTTCACTTAACTCTCCGTGACAGGCTGATTGAAATAAACATTTCAAATAATGTTGTCAGATTATACTCTCAGCAAATTGAGTTTTTAATAGTGAAAAAAAAAAGAACCCACCATGTGGGTGAGGTTAGAATGACCGTTATGGATTTGATAACTAGGTTGGCACCACACAAGATAAGCATGGGAAGAGCAAATAAATTTTGAACCTTTCCACTTTCCTCGGATGAGCAAATAAGGAGTTCCAGGTATCTCAAGATCGCAACTTCAACTGTTTAGTATTCATTTCACCATCCCACTGTCATAAGGTACTTGATGCACCTGGAAAACATGGAGATAAGTCAGTTATTTTAACTGCAAATATACACAAGGCATATAAATGGACTAAACTTTACAAGCATGCCCGATCGTTTGGAAAAATGGTTGTGAGACTTCAATGATCCAGTCGCAGGATTCAAACTGTGTTCTTCCTGCTTCTAGGCAATGGGATTACCATTCAACCATGGGAGAATTCAGTATGCCTGTTCTCAGTTATTCCTGACCTCTGCTTTTTTTAACTATGCCAGTACCTGTATTCCAGAGCTCCCTGTTACTTCTTTGCTTCTTGATACTCTCTTTCAGGGGTTGTCTGTCTCAGGGACCATGACCTGAGGATTCTCTAAAGACCAAACCAGCTTTAGGAGGTTAAGGGGGAAGACCTGTGATCCCTTAGACTCCAGTCTTGAGTTCAGCTAGCGCCAAACCTCCTGAGGGGTTATGAAAGCTAACCATCCCTAACAAAGACAAGTTAAAAAGTCTTTATTGACATATTGACTTTGTGTGTAGCCAAATATGCCAATGATCTGGGTAATTTGGCTATGTGCCTATACCCAAATTAAGGGGATTATTGGCTAAAGTCCGAATGATTGCGTAAAGGTGTGAATTAGCCAGCTAAGGATGGTTGCACATTACCCAATAGACTGCTACTGTCGCAGTCGTGACTTCATAGTGGTAATATAGTCTCAGTCACTTTACTATGGGAATATTGTCGCAGTCGCGACTTTAAACTTGTCACATTCGCGGATTTGCTATGGGAATCCACTGATTGAGAATTTGACAGTTGAATTCTTAGTTTAGTCAATAACCTCCAAAGAGAGAATAGACATGGATGGCTGGGGTAGATGCTTTTGATTAGTGATATACTTTATCTATATAGTTAAAATCTAGGATACACTAAATAGTTTAGTTAGAAATCTTGAGTATATTCCAATTTTATGAAAAAGAAGGAACCTCGCAAACGCAGTTGCGCTGCAAGCCTTTATTGGGTAATAAAGTGAATTACAGTGTAATTTTCATGCATGTGGAACATACATATGGTAGATTTCATGGTTCACCAACGAAAGAACCTGTGCTTTAATATCTTCTGCAATACCCAAATCAGACCCAGGGAGAATCTATATATTATAAAAACCTTGAGTCATAGTATCCGAATCTGATAGGCAGTTGACATTTGCTTGATATTGTGGATTTAAGGTTACTGTATTGATTTACTGCACGTTTCTAACCCAGAGCACTAAAATGAACTGTGCCTTTTCCCAGCCGGACATAAATTTATACTGTTTATGCAGAAAAGTACAATGCATTTAATTCATGAAATAAAGTTGTATTTTGCATGAAGATCACTTTCTGCACTTGATGTACAGAAAATAGAATGTAAAAGAAGACTTTAGTGCAAGAATCCCAATCTGTGAAAGAGGAGATAAGTGTGGTATAAAATCAAAGACGTAATAAAGATATTGTTGACATACCTGCAGGTGAGGGAGGTTCAGTAGTTACTCTAGATCAAGAGTAGGATAATAAACAGAAACTAGGTTAAAGGAGGAATTCATAAACATAGGTGCAAACTTTTGTGGCTTTTTGACTCTAATCTTTCATTCTCTAAACACATCTCTTTCACTGTTAAAACCTGTCAATTTTTCCTTCCAAAACATTGACAAGATCTGCCTCTTTCTCTCTTTCTCCACTGCTAATACCCTCATGCATGCTCTTTTCCTATCCCGCTTGGACTACTGTAATGTTCTTCTATCTGGCCTTCTAGCTTCCCACCTCTCCCCACTCCAGTCTATTCTAAATTCTACTGCCAGAATTATCTCCTTCTCTCCCCAGAGGGGACAGCCTCTCTCCCAATCTCTCTCTGTTCCTTGGCTCCCCATAAGCAAACAAATAATTTACAGTGTTCTCCTTTCGACATTTAAGACACTTCACTCTGTTGTCCTCCCTACATTTTGTTTCTCGTATGCCCATACATTCCTCGTTGTCAACTGCACTGCTCCCAAAGCAACTAGCTTTACATGCCACATACTAATACTGCCCTTTCTCCTCTTAAAATCTTTTCTCTCTCTGCCCCCCACATCTGGAATTCTTTACCCCTTTATCTTCACCAGGAACATTCCCTCCACACTTTTAAAGTCAAACTGAAATCCTACCTAATGGAGCACTAATACTTATTTATGCTTAATATTTGTATTTATTTATGGGCTTGTTTTTTAGCACATTGTCACAGATCTTACTACCCGTCTATCTGTGTATGTAAGTCTCCCTCCCATTTAGACTGTAAGCTCTATGGGGCAGGGACCTCCAACTTCTTGTGTCAACCTCAACATAGCACTTAAAGTGATGTATCCTTGTGATCACATACTGTATTGTTTAATGCACTTTTCCCATGTCTGTATTTTATTTTTATTACTGAATTGTACGTATGTTTGTGTTTCTTTATAAATAAAATTATACATACATGCAAACTGACACTGGTGCTGTGATCCATGGTAACCAATCAAACTTCTCAGTTAAAAAATTTTAACCAAAATAAATTCATAAAAGGTAATTAATTACTGATTGGGCGGTAGGGATTACACCACCAGTACAAGTTGCACTTGTGTTCATGAATTTCTCCCATCTGACAGGAATGCCTACAGTTCATTGAAACAGAATCCATCTAATATACTTCATGGTTATCTGAGGGGATTAATTATTAAGAGTGGGATGTTAATGATAAGTAAGGACTGTGACCCTCTCCATGGAACCACCCGTTATAGTCGTTGGTCTCACACATTGTTATAGGTAGCAAATATCTCACAGTGGTTAGGACTGGTTTTCTAAAAAGACTGTCTGAAACCTATGGTGACTGTTTACTAAACACATAAACTCATTTACTAAAGTCATAAATTCTTTTTTTTTACCTTCTCGCCTCCTATTTTTCATCTGAAAATTGGGTGAACACAGACGAAAAGGCCAAAAATTAAAATTTCAACTTTTTCACCTCCCTTTTCGCCCTGTTTTATTTGCTGTTTTTTGCCTGATTTTTTTGGGGGTGGAAAAAGTGACAGAAAAAACAGGCCAAAAAATGGGCAAAAAGGTCCATTTGACCATCTGGGTATAGATGGCGAGATAACCATATGATTTCTTCTCACAGATAATCATCATGTTTGGGGATCTATAATATCTCCATAGTAGTGCGAAGATGGCTTCTGACCCAGTCATAAAGCAATGCAGGACTGCTGTTGTTATAGAAGGAGCAAAGCATCAACACTTTCAGAATTCAAGTACATTATTGTCGAACCCTAACCTATGTTATATACTGTCCATTATTTAGAGAGGCCAACTATAAAAATTTTTATAATGATAGCATTTTAATTTTCAGATTTGTAACACTGATTCTAAATAAACGCTGATATTATACGACGGAGCTCATTCTCGGTGCCCTGGGTCTCTACTAAAATGTTTTCTAATGACTTCTTGAGGTTAAACAAGGTTATTTAAAACGCTGGCAAGGCTAGTTGTATTCTGACTGTGGGTACATATCTAGGGTCTCTTGGGAGCCTAGCAACACACTTGCATCTTTACATATAAACAAAATGCGGCTTGGCTATTTATTTTCTCCAGAAGAAACCTTGCTATTATATTAGAAATGTGCTGCTTGTTCTGATTACTCATTAAAACATAGTAGATAGTGAAAAGGGTCCTTGAAGCATATTTACTGCCTTGAGGCCATTGTGCACAGCTAGGTGATTGAGACACAAATCATGTTCCAGTATTGCATGTACAGGCTGCTGTGGGCAGGTAACCTTTAAGATCAAAGCCACCTCCTAAACTAGATGCAACAAAAAGTATGATTTTCCCCTCCTCCTTTCCACAACAGCAGTTCTGATCCTTGAACACTGACTTCTTACTCTTCATTCAGCCTGACGTGCCACCCACTCATTTATTCCACTGCCAGTTTCAGTGCTCTTCTTTCTTTTTGTTTAGAAAATATACTTTGCAATTCTGCTTGTGACTCTTACAAGGATTATTAGATTGCTAGCTCTTTAGACGGGGGTTCCATTTTCCTATATTTGCTTTGATGCTGCACTAAAAGAAGGACCAGCTCCCGTTCTTTGAGGGAATAGGAAAGGGTCGGAATGGCCCAGCAGAGGATCCTCCAGTGAGTCCCAGCATTCAGGAGCCCGGGTCTGATGCCAAGAAGCATCCCTTTTAGCATTTTCTGGCCCCTATCTACATTTAATCACACTTGGGAAGCAGCTGACTCTTTAGTAATGTTCTGCACAACTAGCAATTTATTATGACAGCTCTGGTGTACATGACAACTTTAGCGAATAGTCTGTGGGCCCTTGGACTGCTCTGCTACACCTTCACCCTGCACAGCTCTTTTCTACAACCCGATGACTTCTGGAAAGCAAGAGTAGTTTATACCAGTGACTTTCCTAAACAATTAAACTCCCCTAGCTTTAAAGACTATGGCAGCTAATTTGTATGGATTAACTAGTCACAGACTGGCTAGCATTTAGCTCTTATTTAGAAGCTGATTGACTAAAGGCTGAATTCCGCTATTGAATTCACCTCGATGCAAATAAAGTTGCATCTTCAAAATAGTCTCATTATTGACTAAGTGGTGAATACAATACAAGCAGACAGCGACAATAGCTGTTGGATGTGCTATATGGCGTAGTCAGTTGGATAGAAGCAGACTGTGGAGCTCTGCTATCGGCTACCTAATTCGCCATTCTAATGTGACAATGTCAAACAGGTGAATTTGGAGGGGTTTCGCTAGTCGCAATCATCCCTTGACTTACATTAGTGTTTAGTCAATAGTAGAAGTACCTGTGCAGGCATGCACAAGTGATTCAAAGTGCTCTGTAATATAGTGAATATCGTAGTTGCCCGAATTAGTCACTTCTTTGCCACATCACAGAGTTTGAGCAATAAGTGAACGTGAGGAAGTGGCGAATGGATGTGAATTCAGAACTTTATGTGACTATTCAACCTTTATTCAATAAAGACCTTGATCTCTTCCCTACAGTTCAGCTTTTCCTGAAAAGGAATATACTCCCTCATTGGCAGCTTTCTCTCCTCCAATCAGCAAGCTGCCCAGGCTGTCAGTGACTGAAATCTATATAAAGATATATTTGAGAAATGTGTCAAATGGCTTTAACCCAAAAAATTTGCACAATTTGAGATTTTCAGTAAATGGTATTAACTTACCATGGGGGGAGGGCACCATTATACCATAAACATGTTGTCAGCATTTTGCCCCAAACAGGGGACATTACTGCATCAACATTTCCATACTGTAGATAAAATTGTCTTCTAAATAGCCGATTAATAAATTCATACTTGATGGCATGACGGAGCTCCCAGTGTGGGTACTTTGTGTTTGCACCCAACTGTACATCAGAATTATAAAGTGTGCTAAGTTTTAAGATAATTGTTTTATATACTGGAATCCTCTAAAATAAACTACTGTTGCAGAAATATTACCTGAAAACTCAACTTTAGATGTCCTTAAGACAGTGGCGCAACTATACGCCTTGGGACCCGGGTGGAGGAACAGTACCTCCAGTGTTGCCTCCTCTCTTCCCCTGGACAAAAAAACTAATACTTACAGGGATCAGGGGGTGAGCACTACTACTACAAGATCCACTCGGAACTAGTCTGACTTTATAACTCACCTGTAATTTTACTATTAATATAAAATTCTGAGTATTGTTCAGTGATCAGCTGACCTTACACGGTTTTCTCTGAACGCACGGAAGGTCCATCAGAAAGGGTAATTAATGTGGAAGGCATTATATGCTGTAATAAACTTTTATATGGAAACCATGGAAAGAATGCTCGTACAGAGAACTAATGCTGTGTTACGTTGGCAGAATACCGAGCGCTAAATGAGTTAATTGGTCGACGGTTATAGCTACATTGTAGCTTTTGCTTTTTCTATGCGGAAAAACAATTATCAGTAATTGAGGGGACATTTAACTGAATGTTTTTAACTCATATTTTTAACTCCTTCAATGCAGTTAAGGTCTTTAAATACTCTGTACCTCTGACCATTGCATTTCTCATGTACATTGTCCAAAGAACTAAAGGTCATTTTTGTGACATTTTAAAACACTATAGACTACTAGGTCCACTATGGTCCTCGGAGGGGTGCAGTACCACCCAGTAGATAGCTAGACCAATGTTTTCACTTGCTGAATTTGAGATTATGGGGACCTTTTCAATAGTAGGTGGATGCCTAGTATTGAAAGCCAACCTTCTAGTCAGCGCTTATATAACCTTGGAAGGAGTCTTTAAGTGTGGGTATGACATTTATATATACAGATGTAAATTCATAATTTTGTCACAAGGTGGAGACCTTAGCACATAAATGGTAGAACTGTAAGCGAATACATGTAGGGATATCCCCAGCTGGCTACACTATCTATCACGAGTGGTGTAACAATAATTAGTCACAACCCAGTGCTTAAATTGGGGCTTTGTTAAAAATCTTATTTGCATGAATATGGAGGTGTCAAAAACTGCCACAAAAATGTGGGTTTGGGGTTTACTACTTTATAAGGTCAAGCTTGTTACTTATGAATGAATGCATGCCCTGGGGTCACAGCCTGGACATACCCACTAAGATTTTCCATAACATCCCTGGGGCTTCTGGGCTTGTCAATTAACTAACGGGCTACGGGCAGTGTAACTGGGAGTTTTACAAATCAAACTCAGCTGTTTGAACTGAGGGTCTCATTTGTTAGTTTGGAGAACCTGCACATTCATAGCCTCATATTACACAATCCTGTGTATAGAAAAAAAAGTGCCCCTATCTGGGTAATAATCGAGCTGTATCTGTAAATTATTCTTATACGATCACCTTGGTGCCATCAACCAGATAGTTTTTGAAAAAAAAACAAAAACAGACATTTGACAGTTATAGGCGTTCGTTTTCCCTCTCGCAACCAAACTTGAGAAAAAAAAAATATTAGAAAAAGTAAAAAAAAAACAAACGTACTTTTTTTTTTATGTAATATTCCAGACCGGAGGTCAATTTGTCCAATATTTAACAGCATGTCTCTTATCCCCAATTGACAGAAATCATTGTCTGTGATTCATCAGTGTCTAATGAGTTAGAATGGGAGGTTAAAAACAGACTGTACTTTACCTAACAAAAGCAATGGAACATTGTACAGAGACAGAGAACCACCCGTTCCATCAGACCTTTGTAAACAAGGAAATTATAAAAGTTTGGTGGAAGTTTAGGTCTTCTTGGACCCTCACTCATTTTTACATTGTGATGATCCATGACACAAACCAATCACAATTAAATAACGTTGACCTGAAACCTTGCATAATATTACGCATATTTTAAGGATATAAAACTTAATACATTTTGAGTGGCTTACCTGGTTTTTCTACCTGGTCTGTAATTATCCACCCAAGGTCATGAACCTGGGGTACGGCATTAATAGGTACAGTTACAGTTATTCTTCAGTCACTCCACAAGTTAATTGTCAGACAAGTTTTTTTTCTTTCTGTTCATATTCACATTTAATTGTCCTTCTAAGAGTTTTGGTACATTTGTATAAAAGGTTTCTATTGTCTTTCCAGTGTAGACCACCAACTAACAAGGACATTTCAGCAAATACAAACAATAATCTGTATTATAACTTCTCCCACAACTGCTGCATTGCAGACGTTACAATTATGGCATTTATAACTACTTTTAGTAATACTGAACGCCCACGCAGGTTTTAAGTATAAACCCTTGTGATCCATTTTTATGAAATAACCCTGCAGTCACCAGAGCTTTGCATGCTTTTACGGTTTGCATTTTACCATGAATACAAAAATCAGTCTACTGGTCTTCTAAATTCTCTTGAAGGCTTCATCGACTACCCTTGGGTGCGTACTACGCCTGGAAACAAGTACAACTATACCTTATCTTTTGGGTTTTTTTGTTCATTCTTGCACTCTCTCGATTTTCTATCTTTTGTTTAGTGATTTGTGGACACCTCTGTTTTAGAAAACACAATAACCTCAGGAGACCAGCAGATTCTTTTTGGCATAAATTTCTCCAATTATAAAACATTGTTCTTATTATTGTGTTTAATAAGTGGTGCATAGCCAATCTTTATGTACATGAAGAAAGGCTATTTGTTCCATAGAACTTTTTATCAGTAATTGAGTTTCTCATTAAATGGTATTGACCGAATCATGGGAGCATCATTATACCATGAACATGTCATCGATATATTCCCATCAACAGAGGACATACTGCATCTATAAAGATTTATGTCCATATTTACCAAATATATCTCTTTTATCTGATCTTATTTCAGCATGCAGTTAAGCCTGTCATTCAAACTGGGTCATTTAATGGCTTGTTAACAGTAAATCTGAGTATTTACTTTCTGATTACCCTTATAAGCTTCTTATATGGAGGATGCATATGATTTCTTAAGTAAAATATATAAAATCAGTTGCTGGGATAAGGGAATATATCTGGTACTAATGGAAATAAAATCTTTCCACACAGATATTTCTAATGAGTGTGGTTAAATATATATACATTTATCTCTTATGGAAGCTTCTTAGGCAGCCTCTACTTGGCACACACTGCCCTCTTATGCAATCTAGATAAATACTGTGATCTCGCTTTTGTATCTTCTTGTCAAGCAGACAGTCCTATGGATTCTAGGACCACATCTACTATTGTCCTTAAACAAGATGTTTTTGTCTTTAGTCTAATGGGTTGGTATGAGTTTTAACCCATCCTCTCTAGGTTGACAGAGATGTCAATTGTATGATGTAGAGTCCTACCTTGCATCAGTAATCTGACCTAGAAATGGTCTATTGTAGGTGACCACAAGGCTAAGATTAATCCATTTTAGTAGAGAACACAAGTTTGGCACAATTAATAGTTTAGCATAAATAATTATGTCCCTATAATTATTATTTAACCCCTCACTAAGATTGCCGTTTTCATCTTAAACCCTTCTCTCTTGCTGCCCCTTATCTTTGGAATTCTATACCCCTCTACCTCCCCCAAGAGCAATCCATCAATATCTTCACATCTAAATTAAAATCTTACCTCTTGGATCACTAGCACTAATTTTCATGTCTATACTTTATAGTTACCCAACTATTAGCTTTAATTCAACATTTGACATTTTCCAAGTTAATCAGCATTTATTTACACCATAACATGTTGAAGAGGATGGCTCATCTGTTGGATGATGTTTTTGCTTCATCTAAAATTATGTTTACAGCCCTTATCATAAAGCTGAAGAAATCCTGAATTCAACTCAGTTGTATGGGCTAAACATCAGTAATTGTCGAAGACAGTCACATGACAGCACCAGACATGGTCATTACCGTGATCTAGAAGCCAAAATAAAACAAATTAATGTGCAGTCTTCAATTCCTGCTCAACATGTTCTCTATTGTTATTGGGAAGCATTGACCCACTGTCAATCAAGGATCTTAAAATAAACACAACAGATGGAAAACAATGTCTAATTTAGCATAATAAATAATAAAATGTAAAAATATTGTTTTGACTTCCCATCCCCATTAACCATTTATAATAACTAAACCACTATCACAGTTATGTAATACATACAGGGTATATTAAGGGATAATCTGAACAATATCAAGTTATGTTCAAACTAATGGGCACTGGTCTTTTCTTTTAAGTATGTCAAAGACAGTACTGCAGTTTTATAAGTGACCTGATAATGAAACAGTCCGTTATTCATGGAGATGTTGTCCAGTTGCTGGTGATACAATGACTGTTTCAAATCTGTGACCTTGCTAGGTAAATGGATTCATATAGGTATGTATGTATTTACTTATTTACATAGTGCTGACTTACGCAGCGCTTTACAGAAATTCATCATTCACTTCATTCCCTGCCCCGTGGAGCTTACAATCTACTTTCCCTATTCAGTCACACACACATAGACAGACACAGATGTATGTGTTTGGATTGTCGGAGGAAACATACACAAGTGCGGGGAGAACATACAAACTCCATGCAGATGAAGTCCAGGGTGGGATTGAACCCAGAGCCACAGCACCTGCCCAGATAGATAGATAGATAGATAGATAGATAGATAGATAGATAGATAGATAGATAGATA
>WMED01028327.1:0-10470 GCA_019650415.1 Pipa parva | reverse complement strand
AGCAGTGTGCTGACCTTTTGGCCTCATTAGCCATGCTTTGTTTACATTCCTGAAATACAGAAGATTATAGGGAAAGATAACTTGTGTGCAGGCATTAAGTAGTAAATAGGGCAAAATGTCCGGGGGAGGGTATCTTTTCATGGAAAACTGGCCAGTACACATCACACACACACACTTCCTGGTGCAGGAGTTTCAGTGCTGCCAACTTAATCATTCTGCATCACATGAAACAACTATTGGGGAGAAACGCTTCTCACTAAGGTATAGTACTGCATATGTAAAGATGTAATCCAAATATAGTTCACCTTTAAAATGATAACATTACAATTAGTTGCACAGCACTGATCTGAAGATTTGTTTTGTTTTATAGTCACATAGCAAGCTCTAGAAACATTAACAATGCCTAGCATTCCTTATAATCTGAAACAGGCATCTAATCTCTTCTCTCCATAATTAGAGATAATACAGAATACACGCATAGCCCAACAAGATTTTATGAAATTAAAAGATTATCACCTTAGAATCTCCTGGTTTTAAATTATCTTATTTGATGTCTTACATGTTGGTAAACAGCACTGTACTATGTTGAACACGTGCAGTTTACATCAATGTACTATTTTGATTCTTTACACAAGTCTATTATCACGTGCACAGTGTAAATATGCTTACTAGGCTGCACTGATAAAAAAGTCAGCTTTATGCTACAGGGCTATTATATATCTTTCTTTGTTTCAGTTATGTAGTGTCTTTTGCAGTGATGATCTTCTGTACTGTAAGAAAGAGTATACAATATTTTAAAATACATATTTTATACTGAATTATTCATGTTTGTTTTATATATCAGTTTAAAACCAATTGTTCTGGTTAGGATGTTCAGTGAGCCTGCAGGAATGTTTAACAGCTAAATTAATATAAAGCATTTTGCATTGTAACTAAGAACTTACAACTACTAACCTTAACCTCTGTGTTCATAGACATGTATAATGAGCCCTGATGATAACATGGAATGGTATCAATTTAACACCCAACTTGTTTATTAGGATACAGTCTCAGAGCGCTTATTTCTGCTTTTCTTTAACATTGCAGCCACCTCTTCCTGTTGCTCCCCGACACTCACATGTGAAAAGTGCCACCAGCTCTAGTGCATTTGCTTTTAAAACTAGTCTCTCCTCTAGTACTGGAAATGGTAAAGTTAAATGATACCCAGATCACTAAGCACATTGCACAAGTAACTGCGGATAAAAATATCCCACCTCCAACCAGATCAGTTTTAGCAATTAAATCACAATAACTTTAAAATGTTTACGATTTACCTGGTTGGGTGACATGCTCATCATGGCAGCACATTTAGCAGACACACGAATACGACGGACCCCATGCAGGATGAATCCTCTCCTACAGCATACATCTATTACATCTCCATAAGCATTTGGGGGGACAACGGGGGACACCAAAAGAAACACATCACCTAGGGTTGGAAAGCAGAGAGAAATATACAAGAAATTAAATCATTTTGCCAATTCTTTATATTAAAGGGGAACTATAGTCAGATTACATTTTTACATATGCAGTACCATACCGTAGTGAGAAGTGTTTCTCCCAAGTAGTTATTTCATGTGACGCAGAATGATTGAGTGGGCAGCACTGATAAACTTCTGCACCAGGAAATGTGTGTGTGATGTGTACTGGCCAGTTTTCCATGAAAAGGTATCCTCCCCTGGACATTTTTGCACCTACTTACTACTTAGCGCCTGCGCCTGTGCACAAGTCAGCTTATCTTCTGTAATCCCCTGCTCTCCTACTTAATTTATGTGACCAAAAGAGCAGCACACTGCTTAACCAATAGCAGTCAGGCAGCTTTTTCTTCTGGTCTTGCCTGACTTGCAGAACAGAAAGAGGAGGGGGATCGGGGGGAGGAAAATGTCAGCCCATAGGAAAACTAATTAAGGGAATGAAACAGCAAGTATTACTTCTTCCCTAAACATTTGTTTAAGTATCTGTGTCAGCAATTGGCTTAGTACAAAGGAGTTTTATATGTATGTGTGCAGTTATATCAGCGCTATAGTTCCCGTTTAATATTGTTCATCTTGCATTTGTATTTGTCTAATGTAGACCTGATCTACCATATTCTGTACACATTTCTCCATCACTGCTCCAGTCTACTCACACTGTCCACTATTCTCTCTTCTCTTTCCTGCAAATTAGTTCACCCCCTGCCCCAGATATCAAAGACAATCACAGTTTAAAACCTCTTCCCGCAATCTTTCCCTTTTTACTCTGCTGATACTTGCTGCAGGGGATATTTCCTCCAATCCTGGCCCCTTTTCCATACCTGATTCTATCTGTCCTCCCCTTTAAGCTTCTTTTCTGTCCCATGCATATTTCCCAACTAACCAAATTCCCATTTCTGCCCTTCCAACTTCCTCACTTCCCTTCTCCTGCTTGCTCGTCAATGCATGCTCCTTGATTTATAAAGCAACATTAATTCACAATCTGTTCTGCTCCACCTCACTTCACCTCCTAGCGCTAACAGAAACCTGGTTCTTCCCTCAGGATGCTGTTACTGAGGCTTCATTGGCTCGTGGAGGGCTCTCCTTCTCCCACACTTCATGCTCTGTGGTTGAGCCTCCCGCTGTCACTTCAGACTCCTCAGCATCCCTCCCAGTTTCTCCTTTTCTTCCTTTAAGGTTCATGCTGTCCAACTTTTCTATTTCCTGCCTCTACATGTTGGCGTTGTGTACAGGCTACCCTCTGCTTCCTCACCTACCACCTTTCTCATGAACTTTGAGTCATGGCTCCGCATACCACCTGTATGTGGATGACACCCAAATTTACTTAGCCTCTGTGCTAACACCTGAAGTCAATACTAAAATCTCTGTCTCCTGGCTATCTTCTCTTGGATGGCCGGGTGCTGTCTCAAACTAAATCTTGATAAAAATGAACTGATTATTTTCTCACCTAAACCTGGTCCTGCTCCCTCATTTTCCCTTTCAGTTGATGAGGTCATCATTAACCCTGTTACTTGTGCACATTGTCTTGGTGTGACTTTTGACTCTGCTCTTTCCTTCTCTAAGTACATTGCTACAACTGCTTAAAACTGTCGCTTTTTCTTTCATACCATTGCCAAGATCTATCCATTTCTCTCGTGCTGCTGCCAACACCCTCATGCATGCCCTCATATTATCCTGCTTGGATTATTGCAATGCCCTTCTAACCGGCCTTCCAGTTTCCCATCTTTCCCCACTCCAGTCTATTCTAAATTCTGCTGCTAGAATAATCTCACTTTCTCCCCCACATGTGGTCCTTACAACTTCTGTCTGCTCCTTGGCTCCCAGTTAATAAACATATTATTTACAGCGTCCTACTTTTGACATTTAAATTGCTTCATTCTATTGCCTCTCTCTACATATCTTCCCTTGTTTACTCGTATGCACCTAGCAGTCAACTCTGCTCTTCACAAGGCAACCTTCTTCAGGAACCCCTCACCAAGACTGCCCGTTCTCATCTTAAACCCTTCTCTCTTGTTGCCCTTTGTCTTTGGAATTCTATACCCCTCTACCTCTGCCAAGAGCAATCCATCAATATCTTCAGATCTAAATTAAAATCTTACCTCTTGGAGCACTAACACTGGTTTTCATGTCTATATTTTATATTTAAGCAACTATTTATTCAAAATTTATATTTTTTTATTTATTTTCTGTCACTATGCTACTGTACTTATCTGTTTATGTAAGTCTTTGTCCTATTTAGATTGTAAGCTTTATAGGGTAGGGACTTCCACCCTCTTGTTTCAATCATGACCTGGCACTTAGAATGATGTATTTTCTTGAATATATGCTTGTAATTTACTTTGCTTGTTCTTTGTTACATACATCCCTTATCTGTATTATAACTTTATTGTTGAATTATACAGTGCTGCATAACCATATGGCGCTTTATAAATGAAATATTCAATACAATGATGAGATTCACTTACAATAATATTCTTGGTGCAAGGATTCCTAGATACTATAAATGTGTATAAATACATATATGTACACATATATACTTATTGAACAGTTGATAGCCCTAGTGCCTGTTGGGATTAGTGTAATAATACAGATTGTATGTACTCTAAGAAATCTCTCCATGTTTTTAAAGTTTTCTCCTGAAAACATTTTTTGCACTGCTGGCTAAAAAAAAAAAGTTAGGTATAGCAGAACATGCAAAACTAAACTGGAACATATAAAGAAACTGTTAATTGTCATCACGGAATAATTTTGCATTAAAAAAACCCCACTGGAGTTTATATAATGACAGTGTTGTTGCCAATATATTTAATAATGATAGAATAAATGTCAGCCAGTCTATGCTTATTTAAAAGATTTTTAAATTGTTACCCTGGGACTATAACTAGTCTAGGCAATTTAAATTCTTTGCTTCACACTGAAAATAAAGAATTAGGTGGCACTGGATCCAAGAACTGAGTACCACCCCTCTCCTATGCCCTGTGTATACCTCACCTAAGTGCATGTGCACAAACATAAGATGCCCCTGGGGCATAAAATTGGGGTGGTGACAGACAGACTTAGGCTGCCTACAGATAAGTCACAAGGCACTGATTAATCAACTAAGAAAATGCTGGCTGATTTTTAGGATGCATGTCAGTTTGATTACCCTTTAAGACCATATTGATTTAATACAATTAATAAACTGCCTCGTGGGTTTTCCTCTGGATCAGCATTGTGGCATTGCAGGATAATAGGCTGAACTGGATGTACAAGTGTCAGTTTTCAGTCTTATAAATTATGTTACTCACCTACAGTGGTAGCTGTGAGAAGGGCAGGAGGCCGGCACTGATCTGTATTATTCATTGTACTAATACCATTACCTGCAGGGCTTTGAGTTCTCATGCAGAATGATCTAGTCAGGACAGATATAGTACAAATGTAATGCTGGTAAAACTATTTCAGTTCTTATTACAGATGAGTATAGTTATTACCTGGCTTGAGAACCTCTCCCTGGAGGGTTCTGGAGGCCAATGTTGATATTCTCATTAGAGATTACTCTACCTCCAAACCAGAAACTGAGATCCTGAAGAAGACTTCCTGATTCACGAGATGAGTGGAGAATAGGTTCACTTCTCCTAACGCCATGAATGGCATTTAGAGAAAACTGGTCTGTCATTCTGGCAAGTAGTGGATCATAGGGTCCAAAAAGTTCTTTCCAGATGGCTTCTGCCTGTGTCCCTCGCAACGCCATGGCCAGAATTGGTGCAGTATTTATATGCCCTGTCACATAAGCTGAAGGAACACTATCTGGAAAGACAAGGTGAAAAAAGAGAAGTATAGAGAACAAGTTTATTAATAATGTGGTGCTATAATGATTTTGAACAGAACTAAACAGCTCATTTATGGGTGATTACTCCATTTAAGGCATATTTAATATGCTGACATGTGGTTGAAATGGTTTGATTTCACTAAAAAAAAAAAAAAAAAAAAAATATATCACCAGATTATTTGATTTTCATTTTTAGCAGTGTTGTACCAGTCAGTAAAAGAATGTCTCCTGACAATAAAGTTATATAAAATGGCAAAGATGGCAAAGCAGTATGTTATCATTATTATTGGTTAATCATTTTTCCCATGGGCATATGATAATACCAGGTGAGTCTGTACTCAATGCTGTTAAAAAGGGTGCACCCGGCCATGGACTTTCTACATATAGGAAAACTACCTGTATATGCAAAATGATTTTCAACTTTTAACATTTAGCTTAAAATAAACATTTTTCTGATGTATTCCTATTAAATTATATGGTCTAGTTTTACACCAATGCCATCCACGTTATTCATATTCTGCTATTGCCAACTCCTTGGCAAACCCTTATCTTGACAATAAAATTTAAAGAATGTTGCAGCCTGCTTGGAATACAAGTCAAAGCAAATTCCTTGTTTTTCATGTAATTCATGTGATTATAAGATACAAAGTGCTCTTACTTTCTACCTATTTGCAACAATGCAACAAGGATTCTACTGAATTTACCTATATTGCAATTTCAGCCTGAAAATTCAATTCAAGGACAATTTAATGGAAACTAAACAACATTAATAACAACAAAGCATTAGACAATATTTGTTTTGGTATAAATGCTAAGTTATCCATAATAGTTAAAATTTCCCTTTAATGCCAGTTCAAGTTGTACACTGGGTACAGATATGTATTTCATCACAAGGGTATGAGTGCTATTACCTGCACAATATGTAAAAGACCTAACTGCGGCTAGCAAGGATGTTACCAAATGGGTTTACACACAAACAAAAATAACGGATTATTTTTCCGCCCAAAACTACTCCTACCTTTTCTATTCAAGTTGATGGTGTGATCATTAAAGGAGAACTAATGCTTGTATATACAAGGAGTGATTCTTAAGGAGGAAGGGGGAAAATACTTATTGGTAGGGGTTTTAGGCTCCATTGCTGCCACCTGCTCTATAACATAAGCCGATCTCATTCAGTGATATGATTCTCTTCACTTCCTGTTCCTGTTGGATTTCAGAGAATTGAGCAAGCGCAGTAGCAGTTTTACATCAGCCTTCTGGTACTGTGCTTGTTCTATTACCTGAAATCCAACAGGAACAGGAAGTGAAGAGGATTGCATCATTGACTGCAGTGAAAGTGAGTCATGTTCACTGCAGCACTGCATTTGTAAGGCCAGGACCACATTAGCATCTTTTATGCCTGGAGACTGGTGAGTTTTCTGAGGAAAAGCTGGCCAAAACAGTTTATGTAACTCGGGGATGCACAGATGCTATTGTTTAGGATCAACATGATATAACAATGCTGGCAATATTCAGGCAAGTGTAGCTGTACACTAGAAATTAACAGAAATCCTTATGGAGGTGCTGAAAGTTTGTGAGCAAGGTTAAATAACATTTTCAGATCTAAAGGATTTGTAGGATTTGAAGTGTGTGTACTAACAAGTAAATAAAAAGAGGTTTACGAGGAAGTGAAAAGAAATAGCACTAAAGTCCGAATTGTTGCATATAGGTGCGAATTCACCAGATAAAGACAGTCGCAATAGACTGTTACTGTCACAGTCACGGCTTTATAATGGGAAAATTGTTATAATAGTAACGTAAAAAAATTGTTGCGACTTTATAAGGGGGAAATTGTAGTGGATTTGCTATGGGAATCCGCTGTTTGTGAATTTGACAGTCAAATTCGCACCTTAGTGAATAACCCCCTAAAGTGAATTATATAATGCAAGGATACCTGTATATGAGCAGAGAGCAGCTGCAGGTGGATAGAGCAGCCTAAAACCACAGACATCCAGCCCTTCCATGAGTATACAGTGAAGAACATGATGAAATGCCACTGGGTCACTCAGCAGATGTTTAAACACCATGACACACACTACCTGCATATAAAGGAACAATTACATGAGCATACATTTATATTCATTGACAGATTAGCAAGCATGAGGAGAGGGTTTTAATTAATGGCTTTAATCTAAAGTGTGCTTATTCATAGAATTAAGTCAATGCAAAATCCCTAATATCTATTCACATGGTACAGTGATGTCACTCACCTCAATGTTGTCAACCTTGGATATTTCAAGTATCTGAGGACTCAGTTTCTCATATGTTTCCACTGCTTGCCAGTAAAAGCCATAGGATGAAGAGAAGACTTGTTGCACTGCCTGTTAACACACAGGAATCTGCTGATCTGGCAGTCTAGACATGTAGATCTTATAATACTGCAGTCTAATGACTACCAGTCATAGAACCCAACAGCTAACATCTAAGGACCTCACCATTTCCATTAGGAATGAGTTTACTGCCACAATACTTACTGTATGTAATCTCTATGATAAACTGGGGCATATGAAAGTTCAAGGCAACTTTATTCACATTTTGCTTTTTCCCAATCTGAAAATTCAATCTGGCCCATTTTTATGGATTTTAACCAGTATTATTTTCGTTTCATCATTGATTTTCCTTTCCCTGGATTGTACATTTTTACAGTCATGCTTTGCTGTTAGCATTATTTTACTTTTCTTTTTTTTTTTTGTGGTTTTTATAAGAAGCTGAAATAGTAAATAAATTTACAAAAAATGAATAAGTAAATAAAAAACCCAAAAGGGAAACACCCTGTGTTTTTACCAGTCAATGTATAGTGTTTTGGGCCAACCTTCCCCTTCCTCAGGTTTAACTATTTTCCTGAGTTTCTCATCATAGCAAGAGGAGTGCAGGAATCCTTACATGTTTAGTATTACTATCTATCTACTCGTATCTATTTGGGGCTTCAGACCTGGTGTATACAGTCAAATATCATTTAGCCCTGCCCCACCCGACTCAGGAAAGAAAAAAGTCAGGCTGACTGGGAAGATGACAGAGAGAAATGCTGCTTAAAGGTACATTTTTTAAAAATACATATTTATTTACAAAACGTTTATTTTGTTAGTACAACCTAAATTAGTGTAAGTGTTTTGAGGTGACAGGTGCACTTTTTAATGTAGTGCCATCTAAGGGCCCAGAGATCACAGACATCAAGTTTTGACTTGTCTGCCTGGGCCCTTATGCACATGGATTTCTCTGGTTCAAATATTCAAAGTTCTTCACAATTTTACATTGAGGAACATTTTTCAAACACATTTTTAGATGCAGTTTTCGGTGAACCTCCATCAATCTTCGCTGCTGAGAGACTCTGCCTCTCTAACATGCTCTTTTTAGACAGTTATGTGATTTAAATTTAAATTGACCCTCCAGCTGTTTCAATTAGTCCAACTTACTTTTTCAGCATTTTTTTTTTAACCCTAAATAAGTTAAATTTTTTTGGGATAAAATAGAAAAAATGTCTACCGCTTCTGATATGTGTTCTGACTTTTCTTGTGCATAAAATATTAATATAATTCCTAAATCATTGCATTCTTGTTATATTAACAATTTACACTGCGTCACAACACAACACACACAAAAAAAAAAAAAAAGCTTTTTTCACTTTTTTTGCAACTTAAATCTTTAGAAAAAGAATATGGGCATCAAATTTCCAACACAAATGATCTGCATATTTGTGTTTATGATATTTTCTGTGCAGGCAAAGTCTTATACGTTGAGAGTGAGTGCCCTCTAGTGGCCAAATTACTTCAGAACTGGAACAACACTTTACATAGCTTTACACAGCACAGTGCTTTAATAATCTCTCATATATGGGATGCTAGATTTGAATTTAATAATCAACAATTGGGCAGAATTATGAACCTTTAAAACTGGAATGGATAGCTGATAGTTTCCTTTAAATGGCAAATGGTCAGCTGCAAGTTAAACTATTGAAAGTATGTCTTGTTGGAGAAGAGAGTGCGCTCTTGGACCTGTATGCAACAAAAGTCATGTTAATCATAACTGTGCCTCCTTACCTCTGGAGCAGGGTTCAGGGTGACAAAACTGCTCAGTCGTACAGCTGGCATTTTGAGAGGCAGTGGAAAGGCATTGCCCTGCAGGAGCCGTTCTACATCATCTCTCCACCAGGTAACATTCTGCAAGGTGGTATTTGAGAGAAACAAGGACACCTGCTGATAAAAACTGGAAGTCCCTCGTAGATCTTCCTTGCCCTGTGCCAGAAATTAATGTTAGACAATTAAAGGAGAACTATAGTTAGTAATTATATTTACTCCATTGATCTAGCAGCAGTATATTGTGTACTGCCGCTAGATCAGTATTCATCTCACAATACACTGCCTAGGAACACGAGATGAATACATTGTAGGCTACTTTCTGGTTATGTGAGAGATATTAGTCCTCACATAGTACCCTCCCCCCCCTCCAGAATTTCATCATAATTAACCAACTTAGCATGCGCAGATCAAAAAAACAAATCCCTGTGTGTAAAAACATTTACATTTAGAACAGTGCATCAGCCCAGCTCTAATGCTCTGCTGCACAAACAGCATATTCTGAACGAATCCTCCTGTCCCAAACACTTGGCTGTCGACAGGTTTCAAATTTATGCTAAATATGGCAAAAATATCAATTTATTAAGCCTTTTGCGTTAAATTTTGTTTCTGAAAAAAGCCAGATTGAGGGTGGTAGAAACCCATTACTGTCTAAGTGAGATTGTTGTGCACATTTTTCACGATGGGAAAAGTCACCAATATCAAAAATAGTCACAAATGAAAAGGCACTCCACTAAAAGCAATGAGAAATGCATTGGATTTGTAGTGTCCCGCATGGGCACTACAAAACATTTAATTGGATCTGGTGTAGTTTTCCTTTACTGTATTTGCTAAAAGTTGTAATTATTAAAGGAACAGTCCAGCCCGATTAATAAAAAGTGACGTGTGTTGTAAATGTATAATACATTTTTTTTATAATATACTCAGTCAGTCATTTATGTGAAGAAAGATATTATTCCATCTGTGTTTCCAAATAAAACTAAGGATGAGGAAGCGCACAAAAAATGCACACCATAGCGCCTTAAATGTTATAGGTATG
>WMED01028326.1:0-10470 GCA_019650415.1 Pipa parva | reverse complement strand
CCTGTCTCTAGTTCATCCTCACAATGTCCCACTAACTGTATATAAGTGAATATTACATCTATTTCCTAAGATCATGACTATCGCCTGCATCTGAAATTGTCACATATTTGCCACATCACAGAGTTTTCTGAATATGAAAGTATGAGGAAGTAGCGAATAAATGTGAATGTGCACCTTTATGCAACTATTAGGACTATCATGAACAAGCCCCATTGTCTCTATGGGTCCATGGGTAAATGACATCAATTCTTCATTTGTTTTGTGTTTTAACTGGTCAGTCTCTGTGATTATTCTGCAAAATCAGTTAAGCCTTTTTATAACTTGTGTCCAAACTAAATGGCCTATTAACAGAAAACACTCTTTTACAGACTTTAGTGTCCCTTTAAGTAGATAGAACATTATGTTGAGTTTATTTTTTTTTTTGAGAAAAAAAAAATTAAACACAAAATTAATAATGGAACTTTCTTAGATTAACACAGTAATACAGTTTATAAATCCGGAATACTCACTAGTCAATCCAATGAGGCAAAAGCCAATCATATTCATCTTAGGGGAAAATCCTTCCTAAATCTAAATAACCCCTTGCCTAGTTTATGTTTAATACTAGACTAATTTAGTCGCAGTCGCCATTCTTACTTTTGAATGAATTGTCACCTTACGCAACACTGGAACCCTGCCATCAACCACTTAATTCGCTACTCTGATCTGGTGAAGGCAAATAGGTAAATTTGGAGCAGTGCACCTGCAGAATCCGCTCCTTCGACAGACTCTGTCACATGGCTGAATTACCTGTGCAAGCACATGCAAATTGATGTGAAGAGCTCTGTAAATCCGAAACTGGAGTAAGCATCAGAATTGGTCATTAATTTGTCACATTGCAGAGTTTGTTGAATAAGCGGAGTTGGAGAAGTCGAGAAAAGGATGTGAATACGGGCATTTACATGACTGTTCGCACTTTAATAAATAACTTTGTCTTTAAAGTACAGTTAAATTTATAGTCAATTACAATTCCTAAATCCCCATCCCTGTCTGATTTGCCCATTGTTTTCCCATCTGGTAAATAATCTTGACTTGTATTTTCTCTTTCTATGTGTATAACCTTACATTTATCAGTTTTACTCTGGAAAGACCGCTATGGGTCTTTCTGAGTTTACCGAGAGAAATCTCGCAGTGTTCTTACGAGATTTTTTTATGGAAAGTTAGCCATACTTTACATTAGTAGCGTGGCTACCTTTCCATCAACAATTTTGAAAAATTGGGATTGAAAAACTCGATCTTGAAATCTCAAAAGGAATCTCACGAGAACAATGCAGGATTTCTCCCGGTAAACTCAGAAAGACCCAGAGCAGTCTTTCCGAGTTTATTAACTTTCACACTTAAAGTTAATTGCCCACTCTTCTATCCAAGCCTCCAACATATCCATATCCATTTGTAATAGAATACTATCCATCTATGTGTTTATTGTTGTACAGAGATTAGTATCATCTGTGAAAATTACATTTTTAACCTGCATTCATTAATAAATATAATGAGGAGACCAGGTTCCCCATTAGTAACAATAAACCAATGTCATTATGTACCCTCTGTATTCATCTACTAAGCCAGCTACTAACCGACTTACAAACATTTGCCCCTAGTTCAAGTATTCTAATTTTATGTACCAGATTTTTATATGGCACAGTATCAAATGCTTTAGAAAAATCGAGACATATGATATCCAGAAACTCATATCAGTCTAGTCTATAATTGACCTCCTCATAGAAGCTGATTAGCTTAGTTTGGCAGATTTGATTTGTCTGTTTTAATCATTTAAAGGGGAACTACAGTCAGATTACATCTTTTGAAATGCAGTACTATACCTTAGTGAGAAGCATATCTCCCCAGTAGATGTTTCATGTGATGCAGAATGATTGAGTAGGTAGCACTGATAAACTCTTGCACCAGAAAATGTGTGTGACGTGTACTGTCCAGTTTTCCATGAAAAGGTATCTGGACATTTTTGTCCTACTTACTACTTAGAACATGTGCACAATTCAGCTTTCCCTCTGTAATCTCCTGCATTCCAAGGTTAATTTATGCGGCCAAAAGGTCAGCACACTGCTTAACCAATAGCAGTCAGGCAGCTTTTTCTTCTCCTGTTACCTAACTTACAGAACAGAAAAAGGAGGGGGAGTGGGGGGAGGAAAATGTCAGCTCTCAGGAAAACTAATTAAGGAAAGCAAACTGCAAGTATTATTTTTTCCATAAACATTTTTTTTTTACTATTTGTAACAGCAATTAGCTTTTATATCAGCACTTTAGTACCCCTATAAAGGCGGCACTGTACTTTTTCTTGGGTTAGATATGCAACACTTAAAAGAGCATTTATTTTATCTCTCTTCATTTCATCTAACATTTCATTTTCCTCTCTGAATACAGAGAAAAACATGCTTAATGAATTTTATTTCTCCTATAGTCTCACCACAATTCCGCCATTCATTATCTATTAAAGAACAAAGATTTTTTTTAGCATTCATATAATTAAAGAACTTTTTGGGGTTTGCTTCACTCTTTTTGGCAATGAGTCTTATAAAACAGAGAATGTGAGAGGGGTGTGGGAGTGGCCTAATACTCAACAGGAAGGAGGAATATTTAACAGAGGGATTACAAGTGCTGCAGAGTGAAAAGGTGAGTGAGGATTTCATTAATCGTTTTTTCACTTTACAATACTTTAATGGGGCAAAATTTATAAATAGGGTTTACTTACACTTTAAATGCTTTTTTTTTCAATGTATTGCCACCATTACATTTTTATGAGTGGATTCATGCATATGTCAGCCTTGAGGGGTGTACTACCGAGGCTTTTCACAAGTTACATCAACTAGAAACCACACTATTGCCTTACTTTTTAAGAATTCAATGGCAAAGTTTATACACACAGCCGGTGGGCGTACTAAGCATTTTCCATCACCTTTTGTTGGGGCTGACGTCCACTTAGATTACTGTTATAGAAAGAGAATTGAAGTATTTGGCTATGAATGGTTTAGAATTAATGCAAGATTTACTTTTTTGAAATTCACCAAAAAAGTCTGTGAAACATTTGCAAGCATAATTTTGAAAAGAAATTCCCAATGCACAATCTGAGGATTGTTATATACAAGAAGAAGCCATCAATCATGTTCCCACCCTAAAACTTTTTGGCTTGAAAAATTGTAATATAAAGCCGTTATAAATCCATTAGCTTGCAGATCAAATCAAATAATAAAAACTGTCATATTATATTAACTGCTATTTTATATGTATCCTGGGCATGTTTACTGTAGCTTTCTCTCTCCCCCACAGAGGGCAAGTCAAAAGATCCTTTCCTAAACTATCTTATAAAGGGAGTTTACCAGTCTAAATGGAGCAAACAATATTATTGTTCATCCCAAATCTAACAGTACATGTTGTACCAGTCACATGTTGCTAAAGTCTATGACAGTCCAATTTTAGACTTAGGATCAGATGTAGATTAACACCTTTTTGCACCAATGCAGGCTGCCTTGCTTCAGAAGATTGTCGGTAGGCCTTTAGACTTTATTTAACAAGAAAACTCTGGTAAGTATGGGGATATTAAGTTTACCTACCTTATACATTTGTATTATACATTGATGCTGTATCTGTTCAGAAAAGAATTATATAACCAGAGCATTGCATGCATATAGAAACTGTTGGTCTGGTTGCCAGGCCAGCAGAGTTTATTCTTCTGGCTCCCACTCTGAGACTTTCATTCTGTGGTGGATAATATAATCTGAGCTTTCCTTTCTCAATGTAATGTTTTTGAATCCAAGGGCATGTAAGATGTTTGTGTACTATTCCCATCTTCAAGATGTTAAGGTCAGTTCAGTTAGCTACTATTTATCGGATGCTTTCTGCTTTCTGCTTCCAGCAGATATTGTAGAAGACTGGAATAATAAACACACAAAAGATTGTGGCATAGTGTAGCCTGAGGGATCTAGAGACTTGTCCAGTCTACAGAGAAACCCCCACTGTATTGCTAAGGCATTGCCTCAAAAGATGTGTAAGATAGACCTAAGGAAAGATCTAAGGATGGATAAATCAGTTAAATATCATGATTATTTAAATGTGCCTATTTTATAGTTGATATGAAGTGTCCTGACTGGTATGGGTATATGCAGCATATGTTGTCTATTGATTACGTTCTTAAGGCAAAAATACATTTGCTTATATTTTCTCTTTAAGAACCCCTGACAATCAGACTTGCGTTAGTGGTTAATAAATACTATTTTTATCTTCAACGTGTTGTAGTAATTTGGTCAAGAATCTTTAAGGGGCTTGGAGTTGATGTGTAGAATGCTTTTATAAATGCAATCCCAGTAAAGGACCTTCACAGTTAAAAGAATAAAACCAAGTTTCACACATTCACACATATTCTTAAGCCATAACTTTTTGGTCATTACTGCAATTTAATTGAATTATTTACCAGTGTCAGAAGGGCAAATACTTCAACTATATACTTTACCACATCTCCATTTCTTCTGCCTTGTATAAATTATTTTTGTACATATCTAAAAGGTTCTGGGGATTGACTATTTGTGTAGTTCCTTCACAAGAAATTCAGTTGCCTGGTGACTTGCAAGAATACAATTTAAACCACACTCTTTGCAGTCTATTACTATTGGGTCCTACGGTCTCCTAAGAAGATACTGTCCTTCAAAATGACTTCACAATATAAAATGAAGCATGAGCCATTGGGAAATGTGAAATAATAATGTGAAATATCCATTTATGTTTACAAACCATAAGATGTTTTGGGAAGACTGCCCTTTATCAAATGATAATTGATACAGTTTGAATGATAAACTTGTAATCCAACGATAAAAAGTTTGTTTTTATCTAAAAGGACCCTAGTTGTTATATTGTGTATTGTTATTGCATTTTCAACATAAATTATAATTACTGGCATCCAGTTCCTTCTACAGCATAAGCAAGCAGTAGTCCATGCCTGGGAGAACTAGTTTGGTACACGATGGTCTAATAGGTATAAATCACTTAATAATATCACCAGGTGCCCAGTTTTGTGAAAGACCCTTGCCTGGCTCCAGACTTTGTACAAACTACAGCTCAGCTGGTCCTATTTTGGTAACTAGTATTAGCAGTGCTTTCATTTACTGGGTAAGCTGCAGTTCCTTCCTTCCCAACATTTCACTACTCTGCTGCTAGTAAGTATATGACAATACCAGGTAAGCTAATGTATGCTATTGACATGCAACTTTACTGGTGGCCTGCAACTCCTATGATCCTCTGGGGGATTTCAGTCCCAAATCCACCACACATTCACATATCAGGTCTCCTGATTACCTGATTAGTAAATTGCACATTAACTCTTTGTATACTAATGAGCTCTTTGTCAATTAACTGGGTACCAGAAACTTTTTACATACTTAAAGAAACAGTGAAACTTTTATTAACAAATCACACCTTTAACATTTTTCTATATATAAAGGCACAGCAGCAGGGTTACATACACTTCATCAGCAGTTTCCATTTCTTTCTGCTCTACAAAGGGGGCAGTGGGGTGCAACCACATTGTTCACAGGATAGCCACACCTTGCTACAGGTCTCTCTTAGACTGCAGGTGATTTTATTCTGAGTATCTCCACTGAATCCTAACTGACCACTTCAAACTCAAACTAAAGTGTACAGCAACGGCAGTAGACTGGACAAGCAGGGACCCACCAGAAGCACCACCTCGCCTCAAGGTAAAAGGTGCATGTTCACCCAGCAGCCTGGGCCCCACCGGAGGATCTTCCAGTTCTCTAATGGGCCAGTCCAACCCTGTAAAGCTACATATAGATACACCCAGGCACTGGCTTTACTATGATTCCAGGATGAGATTACAAAGCTACTAGAGAGAATACACTGGCAAGAATAAAATTTCCCATAATTCACTTTTTATACGGAAACTTAGATACATTGCTAGGGATAAATTATAGACAGGAGCATCATGGGATTCTACAGAAAATATTTAAGGGGTGGTGACAGCATAATTTTTTTACTTGCTGCATCATGTAGTGACATGGAAGGATGGCGGGAACCTCCATAGTGGGGACGGTGGACATCCATTAGACAGATGGAGCTGGACAGAGAGGTGAATAATGAGGCTAGAACTATTCCCAATGCTTCAATCCCCCCTTCCAGACACCCATGAAGAGCATCAATCCCAATTGGAAGGCTGGAGATGTGCACCACTGCCACTAACAGTGACATCAGGATCTATCCAGAAGAAAGCATGATAATGCAACACCAGTAGTGTTTTTCTAAAATGTGTGTGGCCCCCTGCCCCAGCAAAAACATTATATTTAATAGTGAGTTACCAGAACCACTGGTAAATATCTGGGTCGCGTGACCCTGCTTGACCCTGCTTGACCCAGCAACACCAAAGATTCAAAATAGTTAGTGCATTTACTTTTAGTAGGGTGGTGAGTATGTGAGGCAACTGTCCATTCCATTGTGACAAGCTTTTACAAGAAGTGAACAGAGTCACATCTTAAAGATTTATTTTGATTGATTAATCACAAATTTCCCTGAGTAGGCCTGTCCTTTTATTGATGTTTGTTTATGGAGCATTTACCACTGGGAAAGCATCCAGGGGGTTATTCACTAAAGTCCAAGGGGGTTATTCACTAAAGTGCGAATTGTTGCGTATAGGTGCGAATTCACCAGATAAAGACAGTCGCTATAGGCTGCTACTGTCGCAGTCACATCTTTATAATGAGAATATTGTCATAGTCACAACTTTATTATGGGAAAATTGTCATGGATTTTCTATGGGAATCCGCTGTTTGCGATATCGACAGTTGAGTTCACACCTTAGTGAATAACTCCCCCAAATTGTTGAGTATGGGTGTGAATTTGCCAGCTAAAGACAGTCGCAATAGACTGCTGCTGTCGCAGTCACGTCTTTATGATGAGAATATTGTCGCAGTCGCATCTTTTTTATGGGAAAATTGTCACAGTTGTAACTTTAAAAATTGTCACAGTCGTTACTTTACAATAGGGAAATTGTCGCAGTCTTGGATTTGTTATGGGAATCCGCTGTTTGAGCATTCGAGAGTCGAATTCGCACCTTAGTGGATAACCCCCTGTCTTTGTGGCATAAGGTTTTCAGCCTATAAATAAATGACTTACAGTATTTAGTAGAATATCATTAATAAATGATAATATAATTCATAAAAATGAATAAAATACAATACAAAAATACAAAAAAATAAATCTGGGTGTTGACTCTGGTTTAAATTATGAAGAAGAAAATGCAATTGTCATTCACCCATTACCAACTGAGGTTTTTATTAATGTTAAATATCTTGTAAAAGCCTTGGTAGGATTCAGTGAGCATAATACAATCAGGCACTTTACAAGTTGTATTACATATGATGGAAAATAAAATCTCAACTTGCAATTATAAGGAATGACCACATGGTGCTGCTGCTACCTAATATTAGAATTTAATTTTGTCTGCACATTAGTACACAAAATATTAGTCAATGTTCATATTTTGTGGGTGCCATTTAATTGAAAGTAACAACAAATCTATTAATCATTTGCACTAACAATGCACCCACTTAAAATAAGAACAATTTGTCTATTGATTCCTGTAAAGGTGAATAAATTCTTGTGGAAAAAAACAGCTTTTCTTAAAAAATGAATCATTGTTCAGTAGAAACAAATGTATCATTAGGGTCAATACAAAACATTATTTTTCCTATTTAAATATTATTTTCCTTATTTAAATAACTTTTAATTTCTTCATATACCAACATATATACAGTATATATATAGATATATATATATGCACTGGTCACCACAAGGACATATTAGGGTGTTTTGATGTAATCTTTTATAATCCCATAACATGAAATAAATTGCATAATTTTCTTTTGGTTTAGTAACTGAAGGGTTATTGGCTAAAGTCCGAATAAAGGTGTGAATTCGACAGCTAAAGAAAGTCACAATAGACTGCTACTGTCGCAGTTGCATCTTCATAACGAGAATATTGTCGCAGTCGTGACTTTACTATGGAAATATTGATCCATTTGCAACTTTAAAAATTGTCACAATTTTGCAATTTTTCCCATTTTACAATGGGAGAATTGTCGCAGTCGTGGATTTTGCACCTGTCAAATGTTAGTTTAATGCACATTGCACATTTTCTGTTAGTACAATAAACCTCATTTCAATCCAGAAATATGACTGTGTCCATCAGTTATTAGATGTATCAAACTGAAATGGCTGTTGCAAACACCCAAATATTTACAACTAAAAATGATTAAGATTAATAGGGGCGCCCAAACTTTTTCATATGACCGTATGTGAATAGTAGCTACCTTATTGCTCTACAGTGTAAACCCCTCTGCTATTCAACTACTTACTTCAGACCAATGTGAAATTGGGCCATTTCTAAGCACTCTATGGGGGATATTATTACAAATCTCCTGGTATACCAATATACGTTAAATTAGGTCAAAAATATCAGTATCGTCAATATCGATATTTTAAAAGTCCCTTCTGACCTTTTCATCACTGAAAAGTGTTCGCCAGGTCGGGGACGGCGAAAACCCGTTATTCCCTATGGAGATGGTTTTGCCCATCTTTGTTATGTTATAACAACTTTAAGTGGCATATAGTATTGTTTGTATTTGATTATCATCTATTATTTTTAAATAATTTGTAACTGTCAGAGTGACATGTTTCATTGAAATGTTTATTTTTGTTTATTATAAATACAAAAGGTAATTTACAATTCACATAGTTATTAGAATTGATAAAATCTAAAGAGAACAAGGATTAAATAGAGAATAAACTGCGCATAAAGTATAAGTAATAACATTAAGGTAAAATATGTACTTGCTATGACATCATTTTACAGTGAGGCATGTCATGTGACATGCAATGGAATTGTGGGTCAGAACCAACTTGGCGGCAGAGAAGAGATATGAAACCCAAACAATCATAGCCAACACACGGATGGTCTAAGAGGCGCACACGGTAAATGTTCATGTTTGTTTAATATCTGTGTTTATTGTACCTTTTATCTGCCTTATTTTGGATAAAGCAATTAATATTGTGTATTTTGTTCTATTTCGATACCAGTGTATTTGAACATAACTAGCCACAAACACTTGCTCTAAGGATCGTGAAAGGACTAAAAGAACGCATGTTTATTATGTTTTATTTCTTTAGATTTCACGGTGTCTGAAAAAGAGAAAAGCGCCACAAATTTACACAGCGCTGTACAATTCAACGATACAAGTACAATACAAACAAGGGAAAAGTGCATTAAACAATACAAGTAAAATATAACAAGGGTACATCAAATTAAGTGCTAGGTAGTGATTGACACAAGAGGTTGGAGGTCCCTGACCCAAGGAGCTTACAATCTAAGTGAGAGTAAGACTTACATACACAGATAGGACAATAAGAGCTGTGGAGTCATAGGTCCATAAATACAAATAAATAGATCAAAATAGATATAGATAAATACAGTGAATAAATAGATAAATACAATATATATATACAGATATTAAATGTAAAAATTATACATAAAATGAATGATAAGAATCATTGCTAGTGCTCCGACAGATAGGATTTCAATTTGGTTTTGAAAGTGGAGAGGGAATGTACCTGTCTGAGACAAAAGGGTAAAGAATTCCAAAGGTGAAGGGCAGAGAGTGAAAAGGGTTTAAGATGAGAAAGGGCAGTATTGGTACGAGGTACGCAAAGTTGGTTGCTGTTAGAGGAACATAGTGGACGCCGAGGAACATACAGACATAAGAGTGAGTTAATATAGGTGGGGCAAGAGAGTGGAATGCCTTAAATGTCAAAAGGAGAACACTGTAAATAATTCTTTTAGTCACAGGAAGCCAGGGAGCAGAGTGAGGTTGGGAGAAGGGCCATCCTCTATGTAGAGAGAGAATTCTGGCAGCAGAATTTAGAATAGATTGGAGCGGGGAGAGGTAGGAAACTGGAAGGCCAGATAGAAGAACATTGCAGTAGTCCAAGCGAGACTTAAATAAATACTTTTGAAGTCATCAGTATGACTTGTAGCCGTTATTACTTTGGACCAATGTAGCTACAAATATATTTCTATGTATATGTAATTAATCCACTTTTTATATGCCTATGTATGTATTTAAATGGAAAGGAGGAGGATGCGAGCACAGAATGCAATAATGAAATAAAGTAAATTGAATTAGAATGGTGCTAACAGATGAGAGCTGAGTAGAAAATGAAAAAACAAGATATCTGTTGCACACAATCTTTATTGGCAAAAATACAAAAACGATTTGGGTGGGAAACAATTAAAAACATTTAAAAAAGCCCATGAGCTTAAGCACCGCTTAAGAAGCCGTACACAGGCGAAATGCGTATGGTTTTCTGGGTCACGGTCTGCACCAGGTTGGGCACCTTGAGCTTTTCTTTCCCTCTTTA
>WMED01028325.1:0-10470 GCA_019650415.1 Pipa parva | reverse complement strand
TATATGGCGAATTCACACCTATACGCAACAATTCGGACTTTAGTGAATAACCCCCTAAATGTTTTTTGACTAGTTATTGCTGGTGAAGCAGCTTCCTTCTTTATCAGTTTTGTCCTTTTCACTGTTCAGAGTGAACTTTCTTACCCAAAAGCATTTGCATCCCTGAGACTGGCATGAAACATCATTGCCTGTGGAGTTGGTATTGTCACTTAACCACAGTGGAAAAAGTTTTTCCATAGAGAAAAGATATTAATATAGATCTGAAATGGAAAGCATATCTCAAAAACACTACAAAGTTTACTGCTTGACAACTGATTGATATTTACTGTTAACTTCTTTAAATGGCAACATTTTTTATCAGTCCTTATATGAATCATCAGAATCAGAAAGTACAGTGAAAAATGTCGTAATGGGCTTTATAAAATCCCCAATCATTATTTTGTGTTTATCATTAACTGATCCCTGTGGCACCCACATCCACATTTAGTTCAATTTACAGCAGTTGGCTGCTCTTCAAACTCATGACTTTGTACACATGCCCTCATAGTGTGTTTATTTGCTTTATGTAACAGTTTAAAAAGTCTTAGTAAAATCTAAATATGCCACATCTCTAGAACATTTACTGACTTGTCCTGTTTCATTGTACTATTTACCTAGTCCAGGAGTCGGCAAACTTTTTTCAGGAGGGAGCCATTTCACTCCCTCCTCCGGTGGCGATAACCATCTTCTGAGCCGCCGGAGGAGGGAGGCGTGCCCTCTCCCGACCCCATGACCACCGACAGCCAATCAGAAGAGCCGTCGGTGGTCATTGGCGGGGCTTGGGCAGTGCGGCCCGAGCCACAACAAGGCGGCTAAAGAGCCGCATGTGGCTCGCGAGCCGCACTTTGCCGACCACTGACCTAGTCTAAAAGAAAAAGAGATTTGCTAGCACTTAAAGGGCATCATTGACTAAAGTCCAAAGAGTCACAAAGAGCTATGAAATTGCATCTATTCACCACCTCTCCATCTTGGTTTATTGAATAAACTCTGGGAAGTGGCGAATATACAACCAATCTGGGTAGCTATGAACTTACGGAGCTCTTCACATCTCTTTGCGTGTGTGCATAGGTACTTCTACTATTGACTAAGCTGCAGAGTGTGCCATAGGAGCAAATGCGACTAGGTGTAATGCTCCGAATTCACTTGTTTGACTTGGGCAGTTTGTGTCAGGGTTCCAGTGTTGCGTACGGCGACTATTCATTCAAAAGTGACAATGGCGACTGTGACTAAGTGACAATATGAACTAGGGACAAAGTGACATAAAAAAAGATAGAATATTCACAGAGGGAGGGGGATGGCCAGGTTTTATGGGTCTAGGGCACCATAAAATCTTGCCCTGGCCCTGAGTTTAGCACAGATTACTTAGTAGCCAACACAAAAGTACACCAATATGGTTTAGTTGAAATATATTGTCTATTGGTTATCTCATTATATAACTGAAAGGAAAGTATTTTAGCCCACCTATTTTGCTAAACCTTCTGAATTCCTTAGGCAAGTGCGTTATCATTTAGTTTTACAAATTAATTGATTGTTTTAAGTCTTTGAAATTTGGTGTGCGAATGAAGAAGCACTGCAAGCACTTACTAGGAAGACTGGCATTGAGGGAGAATGCTACTATTCTGGTAACATTACCATGGCAACCTGCCACTTTGTGTTTCTTCTACCAAAGCTCCAGCAGCATGAGAGGAGTCGGTAGCGCTCAGCACAGCAATGGAACTGCAGGGTATCATGACTCTCAGTCAGGCTGAGACTCTAACATTGGGGAGTCACAGGTGATTTGGTAAAGCCAGGGAGTCAGGAACTGGGTATCAGGACCACAACATCAATGCCAAACATGGTAAGCCAGGAGAGTGTTAAGATTCAAGGGCTGAGGGTCATACACACAGATGCTGTAACTAATCTTAATTCAGCTAAACTACTTGCTACAAGATAAGCCACAATACTCTGACAAGGAGGCAGGGAGGAGCCATGGTGTTTAAAACTTGTGCCAAAAAACAATTGGCCAGGGGCTCCTTAGAACTAACCCCTGCCCCACAGATAAAAAATAGTGATGTTATCCTTGGTAAGTAGGTAAAGGGATCTATTTAGTTCTTAATTGCAGGACAGACAACAACTCTCCCCACCTACCCATTCATCTGCTTTCAAAATGTCTAATTGCTTTTATTCTGTTTTCATGACCAGGAGACCTGGTTCATCGTGCTTCTACTTGCCCATCAAAACTTCCTTGGCAGGATTGGTGACCAGCATGGTGGGATGGTACCTTGGTTACAAGGAGTGATTTGATTGATACTGGATTTAATGATTAATATAAATAAACTTGTGCTGTGGCCTGTTAATCCACATATTTGGTGTGATTTCATTTATTTGGGAGATTCAGGGTCTATAAGGAAAGAGTAAGGTAAGGAAAGAGAGGTAACAACTTAATGCTATAGCAATCAACCTATTTTAATTCATTATTTCATGGAAAGAAAGTCAACTAGTTAATTCATAAAACAAAAGTCTAGTGCACAGGAGAAAATGCAAACATTCCTTAATATCTACCTATGGTACCCAGAAATGAATATGGGGAGTCTAATATAAATGGAATAATTGTCAGAGATTAGATTTGAAAAAATGTTTGATATGACTAGACAAAGATGCTTCAAACTAAAATGCAGAGAGTAACATTTTATGCATTTTTTAAAAACTATTTGCCATGTTTTTGTAATACCAGGAGGACAGACTATAATTGGGTTTTCACACACATTTGCATGAGATCTAGAACAATGCATTTTGTATATTTCTAAGATGGGACGTAGTGCATACTAGAAAAAAAATTGAAATCACTCTTTCAAATATGAATATGAAATTCAGCTGAAAGCAATGGGAATCCAATGATCCGGATAATGTAAAAGCGTGGCCTGCTGCTTTGTAAATCACCATTCCCAAGCAGAAACTGGAATGCAATGAAAAGAATCCTAATTTTAATATACAGAGCAGTAAGTAAAAAAGAAGCCTAGAATCCAGAAGATGGCAGCATCTCCAATGAACTTCTTGTGAACTGCATGTGCAGAGCGGAAAACCGCTTGTGTACTGTCTAAAATAAAGCTAGATTTTTATTTTTTTTTTGAGTAGAGAGATATATAGTATCATCCATAGTCGCATACACTGCATCAAAATGATGATAGATCTTTCCAGACTAAATCATAAAAAAAGCTTTATACATCTGTGTGTCTGTGCCTGACTATCAATAGATGGTTACAAATAAATCAGTTGCTTGGATACGAAGTATGTGTTTCTGATTTTTCTTTCTGATTGAAGGCTTTGTGGGAAGGAATAAAAGTTAAAGTCTGTTTCAGCAGAGAGCGATCAGAGATTTTATAATGTAGAAGATTGAACAGGTTACTGCAATGATCCACTCAAATGCGAATGTTCTTAAAACCCTAACTTATATCACACCTGGCTTCCTGTTGGATGCTCCAGCCCCCAAGCTTTTCTTTTTTTTTTTTTAAAGCCAGTTATTGACCTGCACAATTCTTACAAAGCTCTGCTCCTGAGAAGTACTCTACCACCTCACCGTCATACATGCTGTTATTAATAATCTGCTTTCAGTTTTCACCTTTTCTAATAATCCACTGCTCATGCTTCCTTAATCCTCCATTTCTCCTTGAGCCCCACTAAAATTTCCGTAGAAGCCCAGGACCCCACTTCACAGCAGTTACCGCAGTAACCGAACAATAAAAAAAATCAAGTCTCTCCATGGAAAGAGTTAACAGAAAGCCATGCCAGGCATATGCATTTCCTTGTACTCTACTCAATGAAACTGCCTTGAAACAGCTCAATTATCAGGAAAATGAACACAAATAATGACTTATTCCCTTTACTGTTAAGCAGTGGTATTGTTATTATTTCTTGCAAAAGAACAACATTTCCGCCAAGTTTTAGATGGAATAAAATCAGTTATGAGTGGGGATTAAAGCACATATTGATGATAAAAAAAAACCCAATCTACAACAGTTTAATGATTTTAGTAAGCACAGATGAAATGACAGGTGTCTAGTTATTCCATTATGAAATACTGGCACGTTTGCTTTCAACTGGCTGTGCTGGATGATTATATTAACAGACTGTATGGCGCATTCACAAACACATTGACTTGAGTCATGGTCAGTGACTCATCCAAGCTGTTAAGTAGGATTGAGAATTATTACAGGTATAATCCAATCTATGAATTTCTGAGGAGCTTCAGGTGAAGTGCTTTATCTTTAGGATGGTATAAAATCAACTTACATCCAGTTCATATGAATAAAACAAATCTGGGGTTGTTTGTGTATACAATTTATTTACATGTATAGTGTTATAGCACAATGCTTTAGGTATATCAATTTTATAATATAATATAATATAATATAATATAATATAATATAATATAATATAATATAATATAATATAGTTTTCTACAAACCTAGCATCTTTTTGTGCTGTGAATATATACCCCAATGTTGTCTTTTCTCTCAAATACTGCAAATTAAATTACCTGCAGTTTCTTTTTATTCAAAAAAAAAAATATGTTAGATCTGACATTTCCTGGTCATTTCAAACAGGTCCTGCATATGCCTGAGTGTCAGGAAAAGCTTAATGGTTAATCTGAACATAATCATACCAGACTGGGGGCCTTATCGTCTAAAGGTGGATTAGTCACATACAGCTCTGAATTTGCATTTGATCACCACTTCCCCATGTTCGCTTACTGAGCTAACTTTGCAAACTGGTGAATACATGTCTAATTTGGACAGCTACAATAGTCACAGTCTTATGGAGCACTTGACATTACTTTGGTGCATGTGCGCAGGTATTTTGACTATTGCGCAAGTGACAGAGTCTGTTGATGGAGCGAATGTGAGTAGATGTACTTCCCCCGAATTCACCCATTTGACTTTGCCACATCAGAGTAGCAAATTAAGGGGTTGATGGCAGAGTTCTGGTGTGGCATAAGGCAAATATTCATTTGAAAGTGACAATGGCGACCAAGATTAAGTGATAACATGACCCAGGGATAAGGTGGCATAGAAATGAATAGGATATTGTAGCTTAGTGATGTCATTCTTAAATGAATCTGTTTAAAGGAAACAATGCCACCATAACTGTCTTATTCTACATTAATGACAGCATATTGGCCAGAGGAACAAACTTTCATGAGAAAGAATAATGTCTCCATTTTGTCACATTTTGATCAACAGTATTCGTGATGTAAAATAGGAGAATAAATTGTTTTACTCTCATTTAAACAGCAGACAGTCCCTAGCTCATGCTGCCATTTCAGTTCTACATTTTCTAAGGCTTTTGAGTAAACCCATCCATTTACATTTGGCAAAATGATATCTGCTTATTCGCACCAGTATGCCTTGGCAAATTGTCACTCTGACACATGATAACTAATTGAGTTATTGCTGTATTTGCAGAGAATTGATGCAAAGAGATATGGAAATGTGTAACCAGCTTAATGTTGTGAACTGCGAGACAATTTGACACATAGCAAAATATGTATTGTTACCTTCTTTAACGGCAATTTAATTTTCAGCATTATAAGTTTTGTAGTTCACATATTTAAAAGAAAACTGAGGAGAACCAAGTTTGTCTTATGAAAGCAGCAACCTTCATTCACACCTATTATGAATATTAAAAGGTTGACTGCATAGAAATCCTGGCACATTCAGAGCAATATACAAAGGAGCCAGCTAAGATGGATTCCAGCCAGCCCTATTATTCAGTTCAGACAAACAAAAACAAATCTGCTCACTATACAGATTCAAAGGAATCACCCCAGTTTATTGTATAACCAAACCACACAATGCTTAAGTTTGGTTTTAAAAGTGCAGAGGGAATGTTCCTGACACAGATAAAGGGGTATTGAATTCCAGATGTGGGGGGCTGAACCCTACATTGGAAAAACCCTATTCCTAGAAAATTTGTCTGTTCCCACTATAACAGAGAGACAGGGAGCCCAGAGCTACTAGGAGAAGTCTGATATGAAGGGATGGTAACAGGAAAGAGGAAGGTGAAGTGATTGTGGGTAGAGGAAATAGAAGTCAGGCAGGGACAGCAGAGAGAGGGAGACAGTGAAGGAGCGGTCCCTCACCCTCCCTCCCTAATGTTATACGCGTAGATAGTTGTCACAGCATTTTGGGCGGTGGTCCTGAGAAAGGGGGTCGCTATCAGAGCGATATGTAGCATACTCTAAGGATTTAGGGATATTAAATTATAAGTATGGAAGTACTAACGCCGAGTCCCTGCTGGGCGGTTTGGCATACTATTGAGCTGGTGGAATGTGGCTGAAAGGTGGTGTTGGCTTTTGATTTCAACTGAACTTCAACGCAGGGCACGGGGTCCCTGCCAGGCAGTTTGGCATACTATCGAGCTGGTGGAATGGAAAACAAATATATACAAATGTTAACATTTTTCAGTAAAAAAGGTTATATCATTCTTATTTTAATCAAATTAATAACAATGGTCTTACTTTTACATTTTCCTAATGTCAAGCTCATAATTATTTGTATAGTGCTTACTGTGTAAGTATTGTTTTGATAACTATGAGTAAAATATAAAGCCAGGAATCATACCAAAGAGAAATCATAAATAAAATATTTCCTAGGGTTACTACTACTCTATCTGTCATAGAGTTCAATATATTTCATCTTAGCTTCAGTTATGTCTACATGTCTTGACATCTCATTGCATATTGTTTATTTTCAGTCACAGATAGCTGAAGAATCATTGATAAGATATTTGACATTTTTTTGCAATTTGTATCATATTTCCCATCCTTCACTGTTCTAAACACTGTGTTGATGTCTAAGATAGTGGATACTGTTTATGAATAGTGCCAGGGGCCATTATTACCAGCAGGTTGCACAATTATAATGTATCACCTTCCCAAAATGTTTTTGAATTATTTTCAATGTTTACAATAATCGTACCAGCCTAGAGACTAATTTAAACCAGTCATACAGTGATAAAATTACTAAAATTCTTTTTTCGAAGGAAGTAAAGCAATCAGAAGATTCTACTTGCTTTGCCACTCATGCACCATTAGAACAAATCAGAACTGCTAAATCTTTAAAGTACAGTCAACTTTTTTTATTCCTGGGAGAAAAGTAGAGTGATCAAAAGTTATGATTGCTCCGAGCCTTAAATAAAATATCCCATTTTGAGGTAAATAGCATTGTCAGTTTGACACTGAGTGTACCTAATAGCAGGCTAGAGAGACAATAATGCAACTGTACTGTAAATCTTAGAAAAAAAAGTCTTTTAGCAATCAGAAAAAAAATGTTCACTTTTCAAGGACAGACTGTCATTATTGTTACAAGAATAGCTATCAAATAGTATTTGACTAAAAGGTAAAGTTTCTGTGATATAAGTTGGTTTCTATAAGCTTTAAAATGTGCTGACCTTCTTGCAACCTTTCTTTATAATGCTCTCAATTGCCCTATTATTTTTTGTAAACAGGACTGCTAATAAAATGGATTGTGTGGGTCATTAGAAGAATACAGTTTATGTTATACACAGAGGAAATTGTTAGATACGGATTCTGCACTAGTATAAGAAAGCAGGATATTTCTTCCCTACATGCTTGCTTAAAAGGTAAGTTAAGGTAAATGATTGAAACCCATCAAGGACATTGCCACATATAAGATACAAGAGCATAACCATCCTCTCCAACAGGCACTGGATGCAAAATGGTAAAACTTTTGTAGGCTCCAGCTACCAGTTTTAATGACATTTTCAGTTACATTCTAGGTAAATAAGATATTTAGAAGCTTTAACAGGTAGTGCAAATGTTCTGACTCTGAGCTATTAAGATTATGTGGCTGGAGCTTCAGCTCACCCCTCCACTTTTATGATGAGATTAAATTAAATTTGCATATAGCTCAAGTGGCTAAGCTTTAATGTACCACACATTGCTGTCTAGTGTAGCTGGATGCTTCTTATTGTCTGTGACTTACCCTCTTGTGGTGTCTCAGCTCTCCAGTACCCCTTTAGTTCATCTTGAACTTGGGACTTCCCTACCAGCAAAATCAATAATCCTTTGTAAAGGTAAGAACAGGTAGATTCTTACTCTCTGCACCTAAGAAATGACCTTTGCTTATCCCAGTTCCAAATGCATTTTGTAAAAATGTTTTAAAATTGAAGCATATACTCTCCAGAAATTTCTGTGGGCAAGGTTTCAACAGAAATTTTAAAAAAATTAACTAGCCTTAAGCAACTCAACCAAGAGATAAATACTGTTTTACAATATTGCAGTTTCTTTGAGAGTAAAATTTAAGGAAAAGTCAAAAATAGTATCTCTAGTAAAATAGATAAATCCCTAAAAACATTAACATTTGCTTTTCAGTCAACTGATGGCAGTTGTTTATAAAGTGTAAGTAAAGTTATTGACCAAACTATACATATTTATATTATATTTATGATGTATAAAGATAAACTGAAACATTTAAAAGTAAAAACTATTTTGTTTTTTTGAGTTCTCATCTCTTATTCCTGCTGCATTAATCCTAGCACCTCTCTCTGTAACTTTCTCTTCCTGGTTATTGCCCATAAGCCCTCCCTCCCTCCACAATGACTCATTCTGCTCGTGCATGCTTAGTAATCTGATACTTTCCTCTTACTGCTAAGCCCTGCAACACTGAATTCCGACATTGTCTGTGTCAGTTTTTAAGATAAGAGAATGTGATGGATGGGGGCGTGGCCTTTTCCACTACAGGAAGGAGAAATATTTTACAGAGGGATAACAAGTGCTGCAGAGTGAAAAGGTGAAAGAGGATTTTACTAATTGTTTTTATACTTTTCAATACTTTAATGGGGCAAACTTTATAAATAGGGTTTACTTACAGTTTAAGGTGGTTTCTATATTTTGGGATAAGACTATGCATTTAGAGTCATTAATATTATAATAGGAAAAGGTGCCACATTGTTGTAATAATTAAATCATGTTTGGTGGAGTTTCAGAGTGGTTAGTTATACTAATTATGGGGTTGCCTGCAAATAACCCGTGGTGTGTGTAGTTGGTCCTATAATATTGCTTTATATTTGTTGAGTGTATCTCAGTGGCTAGTAGTTTTCTTGCTTTGATGAAAATATGAGGGGGTATAAAGCATCCACCATTTAACAAAAATTGTGTTGAATAACAAATACTGATTATTAATTAATTTATTCTTGGCTCTGAAACAAGAAATGCTAGTTTTCTCCTGACTGTAATTGAAAAGGTGCCATAGTCTAAGTAGAGATTAATCTCCTACCTGCAGGACTTTTCTTGATCAGAAAGAAGTCCTCAAATAAAATCGAACAACAGGGGTTCCCTTTGACCTGTAAATTCAACATTTTAGGAGCTTAAGAAAGCAGTAGCTGTTTGAATTCAGTGAGAAATACATTAGTCTCATTAGATTTTTGATTTGAGGATTGACAGTTACCTGGCCATTATTGTTTGTGTTGTTTAGAAAGCGAATTCTTTTAAACTATTAACAAATAAAGCAAAGAAACAAAACAAACTACATCAACATAAATAGTTGAAAATGATCATCTTGCAGCTGAGGACAAATCCATGGAAAATGTTACAGTACCTCAACCTAACAAATAGTTAATATAAACTGTCCTTCCCCCATGTAAAACTGTTACCTCATACACTGGACTCGTTTTATGCCGCACTTAAAAACATCAGCAAGTAATCAACCTAAATGAAAAAATATTATGGCAGATGGTCAATGTAGTTAGTATGTCCAAACAGCAGATTGCAATTTTCCTTTCATTTCAATTATGATGGGCCTGTTGTGCTTCATAAATTTTATATTTTTAGATGTGTTATGTTACATTTGTTCTGAGGCATGAAAAAAAATGGAATGACTGGTTTAAAATAGCAACCTAGTAGAAAATTCCCTCAAGATGTCCAATTTTGTCATTTAATGATGTCATAAAAATCTTCACTGCTGTTACTAACAAGAGTTGTTTATATGGGGGTTGTCTTTTTTAACATTAGAGGATGCATAGTGATCTTAAAGACACTGTAACAACAGAAAAAAAAATCCCATTTGGTTTGGAAAAGTAACCTTTTATCATTAGAAGTCCAATCTTAAATACGGTCACTATTTTAATCCTAATTTATTTTCTCTATATAAATTAGGATGTTGGCTGTATCATATAGCAGTAATTTTTTTGGTACTGTGTTATATGTTAGTATGAATGGAAATCTTGCCCCCTTCCAATGCACCCACCTAATAACCGGTTTGGAGTCCCGTTTTTGCTACTGCATTGGAACTGCAAACATTTACTGTAGGTACATAGAGCAACACAGCTGAGTTAGTTAGGAAGTTCATGTGTCACTGTGACTGATTCATCTACATATCTCTATCTATCTATCTATCTATCTATCTATCTGTATCTATCTATCTATCTATCTAT
>WMED01028324.1:0-10470 GCA_019650415.1 Pipa parva | reverse complement strand
TGGTGGAACTTGCACTATTGGTGACTGACTAAATACTTTTTTTCCCCACTGTAACTATTAATCAGACAAATTGTCTATATAAAATGTAAAGTAAGCAAAGCATTGCTTTCCCTGATGTTGCATCATTCCTAGCATCCTGCACTTAGTTGTGTGAAGAAAAAGGACTCTTCTAAGTATTCCCTAAAGTTTTAGCTCATGATCATCACAAACATTAATCCAGGTCACACATGAGCAAGCTCAGAATGTTCTTCCTGCCTTTATCTCAGCAGATAACATGCCCCTTCTTTGTGAGTGATCATGGACCACTTCCTGTGCAAGCCATAATGTTGGGGACCCAGCAATCAAAGATGGCAGCCATGATTCTTCTGTGAATTTGCTGGGTAACATCATTAAAAGAGGAGTTATTTGGCCTGCTACATTGCTGTGGCTCAGGCAGTCAATAATGTTAAATCTTTACTGAAAATTAATCATACTCCCCCTCCCCAGCTGTCCCAGATTCCGTGGGGCAGTCCTATTTTTCAGGTCCTATCCCATGGTCCCAGGCTCTAAATCCCTCTCCCCCTTGCCTGTACCAAATGGCTGGGCCCTATGACATCATTGGTGCACAGTCAAACAGGGGGAAGTGGGCAGTGCTCCAGTGAGGTCACTAATAACATGAACAGGCAATCACAAATTAGTAGATGGTGCTACATGAAGTCAGCAGTGGGGGAGAGGCATTGCTGTCCCACTTCTCCCCTGCTACATTGGGAGTTATAGCTTACTTCTTTTTAGTGAGTGTAATATAAAGAATAGAAGCTGCCTCATAAGTCTAATCAACAAGTAAATGGGTTCACAGAAAACATATCTACAAGTACTGTGTAACTGGCATGTCAGTACAGAAAAACAAAGTATAAACCACATTCTGGCTTCACTGGGACTTTTTAAAATCAGATTATTCTTACTGTGCACATTAATGCTAGCAGGTAAAGAAATTAACATACATAAAATAAATAAGATGCTTACCAGTTGCAATCACTGCAGGCATAAAGTAAGTGTGCAAAATGGGAATATGGTGTTTTTCAAGGAAGTAATTCATGCAGGATAGCATCTCACTGGTGATACAGTACAAAACCGCCAAACTGGTTAGTGTGTTACAAGAAATAAAAGAAAGTGTAAAAACAGAAAGGAAAATGAAAAAGTTAGATATCATGCACTAGTTGTGTTTATCTTAGTACAAGCCGGGGAAAAACACATAGAACAAACCATACAGCTTTAATTTGACATCAACAGGTGTTGTTTGCACCTGCTTAAAGATGACCTATCTACCTATTCATGTATGTCTATCACAGGACTTAAAAGTAAAAAAACAAACACAGATTACAGCATCATTTTTAGTTCACAGAATGGGGCCTTTATCAAGCTCCTTTCTGAGGTTATTGCTGTTTTTTTTACTTTTGATGGATTAAGCCCATTCGGTGCAACAGTTTTATTTAGATGAGGAATAGATATATACACAGAATTAAAGACGGCACTCACATGTTTTTTTTTTCTCCAGATATGAAATGTGGTTTAAGATTTATTACTATAAACTTTAATCTCTTATTTTTATTTGCAAACTTTCTATTGCTCAGTTTATATTATTTTTGAACATTGTGCAACCAGACCCTATCATGCAAGAGAAACCAAGGACATTAAGGGGGGAATTCAGCATACTGCGAAGTTACCTCAGGATCCTTCGCATCACTTCACAAAGGCTGTTATGCGCTCGTTGATGTCCTGCATGCGGACATCAGCAAGCGCTTTAAAGGGATTTCAGTCTTGGCGAGACCCCCCTAAGAGATCTAACTAAATCTTTACACTAAACAATTCATAACAGTTATTTGCCTGTCAGTAGATAAAGAGGGAAATGATTTCTGTTAGATAGGGACTAAGGGGGTAATTCAGGAAGATCAAACTTATCTTGCGATGCTTCTCACCACTTCACCTCTCGACCACTCGAGTCGCCTCGCTGAACCGAAGTACCTATAAAGCGTTCGCAGATCTCCGCTTGCAGGAGACCAGGGAGCGGGTACCCGACTCAGCGAAGTGATAAGAAGCTTCGCAAGGTAAGTTCGATCATTCCTGAATTACCCCCTAAGACAACAGCTAGACTTGCAAATAACTGTTTAATACTCAACTGTGCCTTTAATAAGGCTTTACTAAAACTCTTCTATTTTACATTTTTTCATTAACTGCTAATTAGAATGTTCAGTAAACCACTGAAAAGACACAATGCCAAGTTTAATCATTTGTAAGCAAAGGGATCTTGCAGAGTCAGACATACAACTGCAAGATATGTAGAACTGTATTGCCAATACAAATAAATGTAAAATTACTTATTTATCTGTTCATAACCTGTGCTATCACTGTCCCAGCCTGTACATAACTCAGAAGCTGGTTGCTAAGAAAATGGAGCTTGGAAACCAGCTGACAATGTGAAAAAACCCTACTTACATATATATATTATAAAGATACATATCTACTTATTTGTTAGTTGAGAAATTTGGGATTTAAATCACAATACTTACCAGTCATTTCAAAGAATTGCTTAAGAACATATCTCTAGAAATACACATAGAAACAAGCCACAATATTTAGATACCTTTCCCTTCTTTTCCATAACCAAGAGATGGAGGCACAGTGAGTTTTCGTTTTTCTCCAACACACATGTCCTTGAGGCCTTTGTCCCAACCTTTAATAACTTCTTTGATACCAAGAGTAAACCACACTGGTTGACCATTGTTGTCCTTGTACCTAAAAAGTACAAAGAGATACAGCTTTACTGGTTTAAAGTGTTGCATTTATTAAACAGTTAACATGTCAGCAAAAACCAAAGTCCCCTGTAGGGAAGCGGGGCACCACATGGGCAGACTGACCTTTCACTCACAACTTAAAATTTAGCCTGTACAGTGTAGTTTCCCCAAGTGCTCTCATGTAAATTGCCCCCACCAGGATACAGGGAAAATTCTTGGTAGGTCCAGACCTTCTTAGAAGGCCCTAATGGAGTATCACCCTGTACCATTATTGCTGGTTTCTGGGGGAAGTGTAAAGCAGGTAAATGTTTGCAGACATGTGTAAAGAGGCAGGATACAAGTTAATCATAGGGTTTAAAGAGGGGAATGAAAATACAAGAAAAAATTATTTTGTGTGCTAAAGATGTTTTATTTTCTTGCTTGTTCCCTGGAGGGCCCCAGCTTGTGTATCCATTAATGTGAGATACACAAGAATATATGTTTTTGAAAAGCTTTAAAGTTAAAGGATAAATGAATAAATACCTAATGAGGCCAGTATATATAGATCCAACTGAGCCTGTGCATACTTAACTATGATTAAGCGCTATCTGGCATGAAACGCATTTGTGCTATATGCTTTTATGAAGAGGTTATTGGAGCCTTTTTAATGTGGAAATAAACTTGGTTTTTAATCAATAAACCAAAGTAATTGTGAAAATCACAACAATTTCTAGATGGCGCTAAAAATATTTCAAATTCTACAATTCTTAATATATAAAGTCACTGATAAAATGATAAATTTCTTGTATATGATTGCTTGCAGCTTTTTCCTCCGGAGTTGTTTCAGACTCCCAACTTCAATTACAGGTAAAGAAAACGAAAAATTCTCTGGAAAAAGCGCAAAAACTCATAGTGCAGACTATTCAAATGATTAAGCAATTATAAAGCCCAAATGTGCCAAAATACAGAAGTGTGTTTAAATGAAAAAGGAGAAGCACCATGTGGTGTAGTTTAGGTGGACTCTCACCAGATCTCACATATAAACGGGTGTTGTATAAAAGGCAAGATATCTCTTCAATCAATCGTATAGCTTCAAAAGGGAACCAAATAAGCTTCAAAGGGACCAGTTTTCACAATGATCCGATATATAAAGAGAGAAAAAGCTCCACATAGAGTAATAACTTTTTTATTTTGCACTAATCAATTAAAAATTAGAGATGCACTCACATGGTACATTCTTGATTAAAACCTTATGATAAAATCCAAAAGGAACAACTGGCATAGCAAACAGGGTTTCTCCCTCAGAGACCAGAGATGACTGCACCATCCTACCGGTAAAAAGTTGCATCTTATCTGAGGGAGAAACCCTGTTTGCTATGCCAGTTGTTCCTATTGGATTTTATCATAAGGTTTTAATCAAGAATGTACCATGTGAGTGCATCTCTTGGTTTTTAATCAGCTGGGGTGCCGGGACAATTTTGTGCACAGCTAAATATAAATTTGTTAAGGTCACAGAAAAGTGAGGGCCCCAATATAATTAAAAGACTTTCCTAACATATGTACATGGCAGTCCATCCACTGGCCTAACATTTGAAGGAAGAGAGTTCAGGTCCCAATGAAAAATTTGAAACCAATTTTGGTTTAAAGAAATGGAAAACTATAAACATATTTAGGTATTAAAAAGGTACCGATGCTGGTTTCACTTGGGATAATAAACTTCAGCTTTGGGCATGTACCCAAGATTTCATAGGAACCAAGGCTGCACCTGGCAGCATTTATGCTGACTTATAAAACATATATCTTGCAATTTGCTGGGGGGGGGATGTAAAATGGTTTAAGGAACCACAGTGTACACCAAGCAGTCACTATCTGTGTGCCCACATACTTAATGCCCTTCATTTATTATTTTACTACATATTTAATTCACCCCCCAAGAAACATTCCAACTCACCTTTAAAATCTATATTAAATGTTAACTTTTACAATGGCAGTAAAACCACTGACACTGCAATCAGCTACTGCACTTTAAAATGCCAGATTGGAAAATACTCACGTGGAATGAAACATTGTCCCATTCTTCTCCAGAAATCCTTCAAAATGTACTAATAGCATATCCCCATACTTGGTCTTTCTACGGCAGAGAAAAGGCTTCTCCATCACCTCGATCTGGACTTCTTGCTCTGGGATCAGTGCCCCACTCGCACAGGCAAATAGAACAGCAACAAGTACAAGCACCATCTCCCCTGCTAAATTCCTATACTGTTATATAGTGTATAGAGAGACAATATTACCGCATCGGGAATAGTCCCATAACCCAACACCACCATATACAAGCGCCAGGAGACGTGGCAAAACTCCCTCCACTGATCGCCGCTACCCGGCAGTCCTTTCACTATACAGCGCTAGCGTTTGGATTGGTTGGAGAAGAGGGCGTACACCAAAGACTCATGGGAACGGATTAATTGGCTAAGCTTGCTGCCACTCAGGTAGTTGCGGACGTTGATTGGTTAATACTAGGGAGCAGGAAGAGACCTGGAGTAGCAGACAGTGACGGCAGTGTGGGGATGTCTTTGCTGGACTACAGTGTTGTGTTTGGGCTCAGATGATTATGACGTGTAATGGGCGTGTGTTGCGTCATTGTATTCTCGGAGATGTGTGACAGACTACGTTTTATGTGCTTAGTGATCCTGCTGGGAGACTGTGTACGAGTGACAGTCGCATGACAGTCGCGCCAGAATTCAGAGCATGTGGAGTTGAAGTTAGAGTCCCTGGAAGCATGGAAGGAATACTGTACAAGTGGACTAATTATATAAGCGGTAAGTTGCTTTAGGGGACTCGTGTCTCCTGTTGCTAGTGGAATGTAGGTGACAGGAGTGGCATGCTGGGACAGAGGACGTGTTGGCAGCAAGTCAATTAGGCTTTCAATTATTTGGGTCACCCTGCTAATCCAATTGCTCTTCTATAGTATTTTATTTATTGTCTAGAGACCTTTTTATTTGTAGTCATGGTGCTGTTTCTAAGTCAAGCTGTTAATATTACTGTGTAAGAAGTTCACTGGCAGAGACTTTGCTTATAAATGACTTAAAATGTATGGGGCTGGTAAAGGGTGAATGAGGAGTGTGAGCAAAATGAACCATAGGAGGGTCAATGTACAGAGGGTTATTGTACATAGTGACAGTCAAAGTGAATGATCATTGCTTTGGGTTGCCATGCTCTGATTCTCTACTCCTTATTGATTAAATATATAATTCCCATAGCAGATTCATGACCGTGAAAATATTCCCATAGTGAAATTTGCGACCGCAACAGTAGTCGTCTATTGTCTAGTGTGTTCTTTGGGACGTGTTAAAACTATCACCGATCCTCTTTGCCAGGGTTTCAGGCATTTCCCCCCCCCCCCCTCTTTTTGTAAGAAATCGCCTTGCAAAATAATTTTGACTGACAGAAGTGTCTGTGTATCTACTAGGGATCCAACTTGGTGGCTTTTAACTGTGGTGATATTAACTAGTCTGGTTATGAAGATTATACTGGTTTTCAACACAGATTAACAGACAATTAAGGGGGGAAATCACCATTGAGCGAAGTGAGCGCCGAATCCTTCGGATCACTTCACACATGGTGTTATGCGCTCACTGATGTCCTGCACGCGGACATCAGCGAGCGCTTTAAAGGGATTCCAGTCTCGGCGAGGCAACTCTTTTGGTCTCGCTGATGTCCGCGTGCAGGACATCAGCAAGCGCATATCAGTCAGTGCGAAGTGAGGCGAAGACTCCACACTTCACTTCGAACTATTGTGAATTCTCCCCTATATCTTCAATGTAAAACATAAGTGTATTCAAAGTCATGTAGCTCTGTGATGTGGATTCATTGCATGGTCAGGAAACTGCTTTGTGACTGAGTATCCTTATAGATTCCATTGGGCACGTTCTTCTCACACTTCCACATTTATTGAGTTATTCACTAAAGTCCGAATTGTTGCATATAGGTGCAAATTTGCCAGATAAAGACAGCGGCAATAGGCTGCTACTGTCGCAGTCGCATCTTTATAATGAGAATATTGTCGCAGTCACAACTTTATTATGGGAAAATTGTCGCAATCTTAACATTAAAAAATTGTCGTGACTTTACAATGGGGAAATTGTAGCGGATTTGCTATGGGAATCCGCTGTTTGCGAATTCAACAGTCGAATTCGCACCTTAGTGAACAACCTCCCCAAGCTGTGAGATACAATAGTGGATGTCTGACTAATTCGTAGTATGCTGCAAGTTTGATGGAATTCTAATCTGCCTGGCGCATGGACCCCTATTCATCCCTAAGAAGCTGCGAAGGTACTGGATGTAAGCAGATGTGATTTGATATAATTTCACTTAAATCTCATCCTTGTAATTGTTAGACATTAAACAATGAGAGCAAAAAACATTTTGAGCGGTAATTAATAACTTGTTACAGTAAACCTGCATTATACATGATTAAACACTTAGAAAGGTGACCCAAAGTCTTATGGCCAGGTTACAATGAACCTTTCCTTAGGAAACATGCAGGTAAAAGAAAAAAAAAAATACACATTAATCCACTAATTTAGCATTAAGCTAATCACAATATATTTGCAAAAAGGCAAATGTGTAAAGTAGCTTTACAATCACTGTTACTTGAAACTACTAATTAAAATTCCATAAATCGCACTTCCTTTATTCATCTATTGGACTTACATTTTGTACATTATGTGCTTTCTACAAATGTATGACATTGTAACTTAAGACCTTGCTATGCTAGAAGCCTTATCCTGAAATTGTTATGCTTGAATGAGCACAAAATAGGATATCCATATCCTAATCACACACACACAAGTATCAGGAAAGACGCTGGCTTGCCATGGTATGTGGTGTGTGTTAATGTACCCAGAGAACGTGTCTGTAGCACCTATTTCTCTATGTAGGTTACCTCCAGTTTAGACCAGTAAACATGCCTTAATAGGGAACTCCAGTTCTGGATCAAGAAAGAACATATTTCAGACACTGAAGACTCCCATTACCTGAAAGGTTATTGTAGTATAAACAGTGTGTGTGGTTAAGAGTTGGACAGGAGTGTCAGACTCAGTAAATTTGAAGTTGATGTGCTGCATTCAACTCAAATTTGATACACTCCACCCATTGCCATTTTTTCCCTTGCAACTCCACCAACACTGCTTCCTTAGCTGTGCACAGTGCTTTTGCATGCTTCCCCTACCATTGAGGATGCTGTGGGGGATCACCCTTTGCCACTGGTGCTCAAGCTCCTCCCTCAGTTCCCACTGTGTGGGTTAGGGGAATAAGCTCCTCCCTCAGCCTGCTCCAAAAACTACTGAAAATTGTGACAAACGGGGGCAAAGAGGTCAAAAACATGCTTCTCAAACCTTTTTGCCTGAAAAAAATCATTTTCAATTTTAATAAATTTCGCCATTAGTACCACTATTAGTATCGCTTGTTAGTACTACTGCTAAAATGTTCTGGTAAGTTTAGGTTCACACAGTACCTTTTATTGGCAAAGTTTGTCACCCAGTTTCTTATTGGTAGGTTTTGCCCAAAATAAGAGGAGGCAGTCTCAGTCAGTGCAAAGAAATGAGCATGTTCTGGAACACACTTGACAGGGATGCAGGTGATGTGGAAAGTAAGTTTAATCCATCACATTCAAGGCACCACTGTGATAATAAGGCAGGCTTTTGCCCTGGTTTAAAACATATTGCTAATTAGAAGGCAAAAACATAGAAATTTCTTTCTTTAGTTCATTTAAATTATGTTCCCTTTGTGCAACTAGGCGTTGGATAGTATGTAACATGCAATATAACTGGTTATCAGTTTATACAGTAACGTAATTAAATACACCTACTGATCAATATGTAGAGTCATTGGTTAGAGACTGACCCCTTAGAAAATTAACTTGTGTTCTGAACAATGGCTATTGTAAATTGTTATCTACAGGCCTCCAGATGGCACATAAAAGGGCATTCTTTAAGAGGGGAACACCTTAACATTTGCTGAAGGGCTACAGGCACTGGACTGTTCTTCTCATTTTGACATACCATTTTTTTAATGTTATACCTGTGCAGAAGAAACATACAAGCGCACATTTATATGGTTTGTTTGAAGTGTTGACAGGCTGACTACAGATTGAAAAAGAATAAATCTTCCTTAATGTTGATCCCACTAAAAGTGCCTAGAAAGATTGGGACTGTTGTTGATTGACTATAAATTTATCTGGTCAGGAAACTTTTGCATAAATTCTAGTTTTAAATCTGGTTTCTGACCAGATAAACTTAAATTTGGCCCTGGTCTTTTGGGGCACATGATAAGAGGTGAATAGTCAGTTATCATGTAACAACCTAGGTCAGGGATGGTGAACCTCTGGCACTCGTGCCAGAGAGGGCACGCAGAGCTCTCTCTGTTGGCATGCAAGCCGTCGCCAAATCTGCCTTTAGTACAGGCCACGGACCCGATCTGACAGTTTTCAGGCTGGATCCGTGGCCTGCACTGAAGGAGCACACGCTCACAGGGGATCTCTCCTCCCCCGACACGTGCGTGCTCCTAGCGCTGGCACTTCGGGGGACGCGCTGGTGAGTGACGTCACCTTTTTGTCAAAAAGGTTCACAACCCCTGACTTAGAAACTGCTTATTAAGTACATGAATATACTTACTGATCCATGCCCAGCATTGCCTCTTGCTTAAGTAGTCATTGGATCATCTACCTAACACTTGTGACAACTTGCCCTTGCCCAGTCTTTGTGGTCAAGCAAATTTTGCTTCTCTGGCAAAGAAGACAGAGAGAGCAGGAACAGAAGATGGCTTGTAACATCACAAGTGCTGGGCAGAAGAGATGCTGACCACTAAACCAGGAAAAAGTGTTGAACACACATTAATAAAGATATTCATTGCTCCCAGTTTACACAGACAATGAAACCACTTTAATTCTCTTTTCAATTAAAATTATCCTATTTTATCCTAATTATCCTATCCTGATTAATACAGGCTTCCTTTAAAACAGAAATGTTTAGCCCCTTAGCCTACTGCAGGCTGTGTTGATATAAACAAACCATTGTTTTCATCAGTGCATCCCTGTGAGAATATTAGCACATTGTTTCAGGGAAGAGACCTGTGCAACAGCAAACAATAACACATTTTATGAAAACTGCTTATCATCAGTAACAAAAAACTGTACAGTGCTTTTTATGGGTTTATAAGACATAAATATGCTCATTTAAAAATATACCACTTTGGGTAGATACTATCCCACTAAATATAGTAAGGGTATTTTAGCAAGTAAAGTATTGATTTTATTTATATAAACAAATGCAGAAAGTTGTTTCTGTAGCTAGTAAATGTTTACTTTCAACAAAAGTTGTTAAACTTTTCTCCTAGTGAAATTAAAAAAAAACTAAAAACTGGGGAAAACCTTTACCCCGATTCTTTTTACTACCACTCATAATTGTGGTTTTCTTTTCCCATGTCAGTGAAGCAAACTGTTTACTTGTTGTAGCAATATGAAAAACGTTCTGGCACTCCAAAAGTAGAATTCCAATGCTTTATTACATCCACATTAAAAGGGTTTAAAAGCAAATATCCAAGCCTACGCGTTTCGTGACTTCTCACTTACTCATGGCTTAACAATATTTAGCCCAATAGGCTGTCTTCCAATCCACATGGAGACAGCCTCCCGGTGTGAGCAGCACTCCTATTGGGCTAAATA